>CAOJBJ010427138.1:0-10743 GCA_948291685.1 Euphorbia celastroides | reverse complement strand
GTTCCTCTTTTTCCGTTTTCCTAGTTTTTAATATCCAAACAGGCCCTTCTTCTTCTCATGTATCGTAAAACTTTTTGTAACTTCTGCCTGATTTTCCGCCGGCGTTCGTGGATTTCGTGTTCTTCGTCATTTATTTATAGCATTTACTGCATCACCTAGACAGCTCCTGGATTGGTTTTGGTTGTGGATTCACTACAATTGAGATATTCACAGAGGGGGGGAGAAATGGAGGGAGGAAAACTGGAGAAGAAGATCATTGTTGGAGTTTGCGTCATGGAAAAGAAGGTGAAATGCGGAGTCGAGGTCTCTTCTCTTTTGCTTTTTCTTCATGCATACGAAACAATCTCAGGCCAAATGGACTCGTGTATAGTTATATTTCGTTTCTGTTTCTTTCGCGGCTGACTCTGTCGTTTTTTAGGTGTCGTCTGCTCCAATGGCTCAAATTCTTGAGAGGTTGCAGGCATTTGGTGAATTTGAGGTGATTGACTGCTCGAGTTTGTTGTGGATTTGTGTTTTGAGTTTTTTATTCTTTTATTTGTGTTTGACTTGAACGTTTACTTTGTCATCATTTTTTTCTGTAATTTCTAGGTTGTGAATTTCGGGGACAAAGTTATTCTAGAAGATCCAATTGAGAGGTATTTTGTTACATAATTGAAATTGTGTTTGGTTACCGTTGAATTTGAACTGTTGTGCGGGAATTGTCTGGTTACTGTGTTCATTTATTGAAATTGTCAGGTTCAGAATTTGCTGCCCCTTCGTTGTTTAAATTTCATTCGTTTTATAGTAAATGCAGAAGGATGTTGCGTAGGTAGTCGGAGGACCATTTATTGAGTTGACCGGTTTTTTAATCTTTTCTCTTTCTGAAAAACTTTGGTCTGAATTATTCAATAACGGCAAGAGCATGCTTATCAAGGGCACAGTATTTCCATTCTGGTGTTTTTAACAATTTAGTTTGTTTATATTTTTAAAAGTGGTGGTTGATATCTGTGATATGGCTGATGATTTTGTGGCGACAACGGCAACAATGAGTGTTACATTTATAATCTATTGATTCTGTTAGCATGATATTATTGCAGAGCAAATCTAATGGAAAGACTACTGGTATTTGGTCTTGATGGCCGTGTCAATTGTAGCCCTAAATCAATACTGGTTCAGAGAGGTTGATGATGAACACAATCTTCTTCTCTGAATTAATGAACTTTTTTCTCTTTACATTTTAACAAAATAGAAATACATAAGAGGGATGGGCATCGACATG
The DNA here is from genome assembly GCA_948291685.1 of Euphorbia celastroides. NCBI lineage: Eukaryota > Viridiplantae > Streptophyta > Magnoliopsida > Malpighiales > Euphorbiaceae > Euphorbia > Euphorbia celastroides. The sequence goes on along the minus strand of CAOJBJ010427138.1, from coordinate 9,485 downwards.
GGGTGATGGATGAACAATGCAAGTAAACATGTGGGAAGTTCAGTTGTTAAGACCATCCCCAGAACTAATGTACTGCAACACCTTTTTATGCGGTCTAGTCATAAGCATCAAATGAACGATTGCCTGGATTCCTTCAGTTATAAACCTTTTCTATCTAAGAAAAGAGTCTCCAGGGGTTTCTTGTCCAATTTTGATTGTAAATGGGACATGTTCCATTCCTCATTTTTTCCAATGTAGATGCACAAGGATGGAATTTAGTGGTTCAGAAGCGAATTTGGGATGCTTGTGCTGCATTCTTGCAATTAGATGTTAATTGTATTCTAACTCCCAGAATTAAATAGCGTGAAAGATTTGTCTTTCGAATGGCTAATATCATGCTAAGTTTTCTTATTTCAGCTGGCCGATATGTGATTGCTTGATTGCATTCTATTCAACTGGTTATCCCCTTGAGAAGGCTGAGGCTTATGCTGCTTTAAGGAAGTAAGTATGATGCCATTTTATATCCTTTTAACATGATTATCTTAATTGTAAATTTTTCCAAATCTGAAGAAAAGCCTCGATTCCGAGTTGCTACAGAATATAACTCCTGATTATAGGTGTAAATATGGGAGATATTTTAGGAGTCATTTGAGGAAGAGTTTATTTCTTTCCTAATATTAACCTAAATCATCGTATAAATATTTGCATTTTCTTAATCTTAATACCAAAAAAACAATACAGCTTATCAAAATGTAGTCAACTTTAACTCGAATTTCCCAAACAGCCTAATTTCATTTAGTAATATGTAGTTTACCATCTATTAATCTGTTAACAGAAATTATGCGCGATATTGGTAGCCAATTTACCTGTCAGCTTGTGCATCATGCTGTTTTCATTTTTGAACATTTAGTAAGTGATGCCCAATCGATGTAATGAAAGTCCTCTTTAGACTTTAGCAATGTAGTGAATAAAGTAATTTCTGCACAACTGATTAAGAATATATTTAATGCTGCCGAGTTACCATTGGAGTTATGCGTCATGTTATTGCACCAACCGAGTTCCAACAATCTCCCTTAGTTATATATAACTCATGTTTTTGGAACTCCTCTTCGCATATGCAACCTTTTAGCCTTTCCAAATTTGTCAATGTTTTTTATTCAGGCCGTTTTTGGTGAAAGAATTAGAGCAACAGCACCTTCTTCATGATCGAAGGAAAGTATACCAGGTACCAAGTGAACATATTTATTGATAATAATCTCAAGGATCGATTCTCCATATATACACATACGACTGCTATAATGCAGTGAACAATTTTGAGTTTTTGTTCCCGTTTGATCATGCCTTCACATTTCATTTCTTTTTAGGGATACTTTTCCCTCATGACTAGTCAATTCACTTTAATGTGGAAAACACTTGAAATTTCCTGAAGTTTTAACTCTTAAATTCACATTACCTTGAGAACATTATCTTATTTAGCTGTATCGATCAATGATTTTTTTTTTATTTCAAGTGCCTTGAAATGTGTGGAGTCCCTGTTCCAAGATATGCACAAGTGAACAGAGAATTTCCATATCAAGAACTGGATTATTTTATCGAGGAAGAGGATTTTGTTGAGGTTCATGGAAACCGTTTTTGGAAGCCGTTTGTGGAAAAGCCTGTTGAAGGTGGCTATATAACTTACTGTCTTGCTGAGTTTTTTTTATTTATGATTCAGTCAAATTATTTGACATGATCATCGTACAATGCTTGATACTGAAGCTGCTTGGCGAAAATGAAAAGTTACATGATATGAACCTTGATATGAACTATGGGTGTGTTGTTGTATGGAACTACTTTTCCATTATCAGTGTTAGGTTTTGGCGTTTTGTACGTTCAGGGTTCTAGTATTCACTTACTCCACATGTATTAATCAGTATATTGCCAAGGCATTATTAAATTTGTCGATATTATGGTCTGTAAATGCATACGTTAGCACAATGAATGTTCTAATATTTGTGATTTCACTGTAGTACCTCTTTTTAGTCATCAAAGAAGTGTTTCCTTTTAAACATTATAATTTCATATTAGTTATTGAATCTTTAGTATCTGACTAGTTGAGTTTTGCTTCGCATCCTGGAGCGTTTTCTAGTATATGAGTAGACTATTAAAGTTTGATTTTCCGTGCTTTCAGGGGATGATCATAGAATCATGATATACTACCCCAGCTCAGCAGGTGGAGGGATGAAGGAATTATTTAGGAAGGTAATCTTGTCTATCAAGTTTTCTTTTGTTCATATAGTTTGCAGGTCACCTGTTGCTTCTTACTTTTTTCTGGCAATTTAAAATTATATTATTTGTTTACATAATCTGGAAGCATTTTCCATTTCCAATGGAAGATTTTTTGGGGCATTTATTTGTTGGATTTCTCTCTCTTGTGAAAATTATGCTTAAGTAGAGGTAGGTGTAGCAAACACAAAACATACAATCACAGTGATGCCCCCCATTGTCCTGCATTAGAAGTTCTTTGAAAGTGCAATTAATTTGAATAGCTGGTGGGGTGGAGCACTTGCTGTACTTAAATGGCCTTATATTAAAGGCAACAAATAACAGTTTCAGATAGCCTTCTTTTTGTCAATGATATTAAATTCGCATGACAGCGCAGTGAGACACGCAAAACTTACTACACATGCCATCATCCATGCTTGTTTTTAACCTGTACTTGTAGCATGGCTGTGAATTGTGTTGAATGTTGTTCAGTGACTTCAGTCTCACATAATATCACATCTTAGTATGTTTCTGAGAACTCTTTCTTCAGCATTTTGCGTCACTAGTTTTCTTACACTGTGAATTCTACGTCATGCACACTGATGGTTTTGGTTTCAGGTCGGGAATCGGTCCAGTGAGTTCCACCCTGAGGTTAGAAGAGTGAGACGCGAAGGTTCTTATATTTATGAAGAATTTCTGCCAACTGGTGGAACAGATGTCAAGGTTCTTGTCTTTACTTATACTCTGCAGCCAACTTTTCCATGTTTTCCTTTTCCGTCCAGCTTGTTATCTGCTTGCTCTGTTAAAGAGCACACTTGTGAGAATAAGTTCCCTAAGTTTGTTTACAGTTTTTAGTTTCTCCTTTGAATCATTAGTGATTAAGAAACAAATTCGGGGATGTGGATTTGGTTTCTATTTGCTAAATTTACCATATTAGCAACTCCTTGACTCCTTGTTATGTTCATGTTGTGGCTGTTTCTTTTCTTTGTTTTTACATTAATTTGTAGTTGCCAAAGTAATATTGTGTAAGCTTGTTTTCTGTGAAATATTTACTTTTTACTGTTTTATGTTGTTTTTATATACATTATATATCTGCTGGTGGTGTGTAACTTTAAAACTTATATTGCTTTCTTTTATAAAGTCTGACTATTAGTTGCATCAGGATCTTTGTTTAAATGATTGTAGGTATATACTGTTGGTCCTGGATATGCTCATGCTGAGGCAAGGAAGTCTCCTGTCGTTGATGGGGTTGTCATGAGAAACCCTGATGGTAAAGAGGTAATACCCGTATGTGTCTGGTTTTATTAAAGATCTCTCTGCTATCTATTTGTCTATGTATTAACTTATCAGTACATTGAAAAATACAGCACAATATATCCATTTAATTCTAGCTAGATTTTGGATGGTGCAGCAGTGATGCAAATCTAGTAAATTGTTGAAACTGATGAAGTTGTTTGGTAACTAGTATTTCAGTTGTTATTTACCTATAAAATGAATCACATTTGTGAGATAAGGCTCCTAAAAGCCAGATATCTATTAGAAGTATATGATTATTGCCAACTGAGATGCTAGTCATGCTGAATTTGTTATTGCTAATATTATTTCAGTCTGAACATGAACCGTGTGATTGCTGCTTGGCTTGGCAGGTGAGGTATCCTGTGTTGCTGACACCTAATGAGAAACAAATGTCAAGAGAGGTTTGCAATGCATTCAGGCAAGCTGTAAGTCATCAAAATCTTACAAGAAATAATAAGTATTTTTCTTATTTATGAAACCATGGTTCTGATTTCTTCACTGTTGGTTTTTGTAATTTTGTTTTATTAAACTACCTACATTAATTTAATAGTATAAAAAAATTATGACAATATGTACAAGCAGCATCTCCAAGTTTTTCATGGATTGGGCCTTTGCAATCATAACAAATGTCAAAAATAATTGGGCATACAGAATTGCGTTTTGTTGGAATTCATCAAGTTTACCAGAACAATGAGATGATGTTGCTTCTAGAAATCATGTAAATAAGGTTCCCTTGCTACTAAATTTGATTCATAAACCAGATCTGAAAAGTAGATTCTTTTAAATGTATGTTGTTGGCGGTATCTTTAACATGCTTACCTAAACTTAACACATCAGTAGTCATTTAAACTGACGAAGGGATATGGTGTCAGGATGGTAGCTTGCTAAATTCATTTCTTAACAAATTGTAGACTGGTTATATGACAACTTTTGCTAAATTTAACCTGATATGTCTAGTTGTTTACTATACCATGAAAAGTCACCATCTTGAACCTGCTTGTTTGCAGGTATGTGGGTTTGATCTCTTGCGTTGTGAAGGGCAGTCATATGTTTGTGATGTGAATGGATGGAGTTTTGTGAAAAATTCTTACAAGTAATACAATTTTCGTCTCATTGTCAGTTGCTAAAAGTAAATGAACACTCCTATATTGTGGTAGCTTACTGAATGTTTTCTTCTGAAATGAATAAAAAAAATTCAGGTGTAACTATTTCCATTGCTGTATTTGGAATCTAAATACTTTTTGTGTAACCTAGGCTATTAGAGTTATTACTTTTTTCATGTCAAAGGCTTAAAGCTTTGATTTTTGGACTGAATTGAAATTGAACTGAATAGAAGTTGAAAAGACCAAGGCTTTGGTGGCTTAAAGTAGATGGATGAATATGAAGGGGGTGGGGTGGAATTTATTTTCATTTATGAGAACTTCGTTTTGATTCCCACCATCATTTGATAACCTTTATTCTAGAGATGGTTGGGGTATGCATTGTTTCTATTGGATTCAACGTTAAAGAGTTTAGCCATTACTTCGGTTGAAAAGTTGTCTTACTTCAAGCTAGCATGGATTGTTGACTCCATCTTTCTGCCTGCTTTACCAGAAAGTTTGTGAAAATATGCTTTTCAGAAAGCATTTGGGGGCTACAGAAAGAAACCACAAACACGTCAGATATTAAATTTATCTATTACTCTGGTTGAAATTGTGTTAAAATCATAATACTGGAATTTATTTACGTATTTCTCATCTTGTTCATTTTTCATCAATTTCCTCTTGTAATTTTGGCTGTTTATGTAATAAAATTTTTGCAAACCTCATTACTTTTTTTTTTCAATTGTGGGATAGTTTGTCTTATGCAGATATTATGACGACACTGCTTGTGTGTTGAGGAAGATGTTCATAGATGCCAAAGCTCCTCATCTTTCATCAGATATTCCCCCTACTCTACCCTGGAAGGTCAATGAACCAGCCCAGCCTACTGAAGGACTAACTCGTCAGGGAAGTGGGATTATGGGAGCATTTGGCCAGGCTGAGGAGCTTCGTTGTGTCATGCGTCAGTATGTCACACAAGTTCCCTTATGGTTTACTGGATTGCTCTGTTAGAGTTATAATACAAAAGGACTTTGTTTCATTTGCAAATGGATCCTGTAGTAGCATTTACTTGCTGATAAATTATCCACACACACACACACACGCACGCACGTACCACTTCCACTTCACTTACCTCTCTTTCTCTGTCTCTCTCACACACTCAAACACACAAACAGGTGAACTTCATGACTCGAATGAGTGTTGTTTTGAATGAGTATAAGAGTTTAACTTTCGTCTTTTCTGTTTAGTGCGTTGTTCTATGCACTTTGATAATCATAAACAGAACATTAGAAAGCGAGCACAATAAATTTTCCTATTGCAAAACCCTAAAGAAATTTATGTGTAATTGATCTGCTGTTTCGAATTCCATAAATTTTGATTGAACTTGTTCAAATCATTTTGAATTTTATTGAATCAAGGTAGTGTCAGAGAAAAATCCTTGAGTTGTTAAAGGAAATTAAATTCTGAATTCTGAAAATCAGCTTAATCAATTTCTTGCAAAAACTGTGTGCAACATCTAATTTCATCCTTCTGACACAAGTTTTGTCGGTGCAGTGGTGATAGAACTCCTAAACAGAAGGTGAAGTTGAAGGTTACAGAAGAAAAGCTGCTAAACTTAATGTTGAAGTATAATGAGGGACGTCCTAGATCTGAGGTGATTTAATTCTATTTTGATTTTTTTGATTATGTTATATTTATTTATTTTGGAGACTTATTTAGGTTTGGATCTCTGTAGACAAAACTTAAAAGTGCTGTTCAGCTTCAAGATCTTTTGGATGCAACACGGACCCTTGTTCCTCGTTCAAGGTATTACTCAAACATGAATTTGATTACTTAGGGTTATTGCCATGGCGATTTTATGATTGGTGTATTTTATAAGTCTAAAAAATGTAATGTGTGTGAACAAAAGGTTATGAAGTTGCCATTTTCTGATATGAATGTAATCAACATTTCTTTTCTCACATTCTTGATGCAATGAAATGTTTTTGCCATCTTACTAGGAATGGCGATTTTTTCCTGCTTTTTGCCATATGTGTAGGCTGATGATAGACTTGTACTCATAATAAGTCGGAATCACACTTTTGTTGCTTGAAAGTTCTAGGGTCGACAAGTATCGGCGTACACACTTCTTCTGGAGAAGGATGGAAGCTTTGATTTTGAATCTTTATAAACTTTATGTAAATATTTGGATCATGTTAGTGAAAGTTCAGGTTTAACTTTGTTTTTTAAAATTAAGATGCTTGTGTAGGATAATTCAGATAAACTTATAGTGTTCCTGCTCTAGTGTATGTTTGTGACCAAAGGCATTTGATAGGTATTATGATAATTCAAATAAAGTTATCCATGTATCTGCTCCAGTGTATCTTAATATCAAATTGATATATAAAACTGCAAACCTATATCCAGAGACTTTTGTCGACATACCCTCCATAGTTTCATTGTTTAAACAAGTCCTCTGTTTCATTTCCTTTATGTGTAGGAATAACATTCCCCCCTATCCAATAATCCATTTCTGCTACATAGCTTGGAAATACCAAAAGTAGTATTATACGTATCTTTATTGTGGCCTCATTTTTTATGATTGTCATTAAAATAGGAAATGACACTTCTAGTTTCTGCACTGTGATAATATAGAATATAATTATTACTTATACTGTACAGACCTGATCGAGAAAGTGATAGTGAGGCCGAAGACATTGAGCATGCTGAAAAGCTTCGTCAGGTCAAAGCAGTACTTGAAGAGGTCAGCATTTTTTTCCTTCTCTTTATATTTTGATAGAATAGTTTTGTTGCCACTGATTTGTTTATATAAGTTGCTTACAGTTATAGGTTTTACTAAACCGCTAAAGCCATTGGCTTATGTTATTTCTATACTGTCATATGACAATGGAGTGTAGTTTACTTTTAGCTTTCAGTTCTTTGTGTTGGGAAAGTCCATGATTCTTGATGGTAATAGCTTATAATCCGGTTCTTCTTAAACCTGAACTTGCAACTTAAAAATTGTGAAAAACAATAGCAATGATGTAACAGCCTTATAATAAAACATGACAATGAATATTCATGGCATGGTTATACTCAAGTTACCACCATAACTTGCCTTAAAATTTTTAACTTAAGTTTTGTTGCTTTCTTCACATATTGTGTATTTTTTTATTTAGGGTGGGCATTTCTCTGGAATTTATAGGAAAGTCCAACTAAAGCCTCTAAAATGGGTTCAAGTTGCCAAAAGTAATGGTGAAGGTGAGGAAGAGCGGCCTGTTGAGGCTCTAATGGTTCTTAAGTATGGTGGTGTTCTTACTCATGCTGGAAGGAAGCAGGTGCTGGTTGATCAAAGTTACTCTATTCAAATTTTATATATTTTGAATTGCCCATGCGAACTAGTGCAGAATTAGTAATATTTTACCACCAATCTCATTTCTATCTGATCTTTAAAAATTTCACTTTGCTGATTGTGTCAGGCAGAAGAATTGGGTAGATACTTCCGGAACAACATGTATCCAGGTCATATTATGAAATCTCTCCTTTTGGTTTTGTTTTCATTTTTGTAATGTTAATCTGTTCGGCTTCAGTTGAAGCATTCTATTTGGAGAATCTATCGTTTATGGCCTCTTATTCCTTTTTTTGATATATTATTGAAACCATTTCTACTTGATGTGAACTAAAGGTTTGTCTCAATGAGAAAATTGTCCTTCCAGCTTTTAGCTTCTTCTCTGATAGCCTCACTAATGCTATGGTTTCTGTCAACTAGGCTAGCTGGCTACAATACAATGTTAAGGAATCATCGAGCCCAGAAATCTTTTGTGATTCGAAAGGTCCACTATATGATTTATTATCTCTAATACTAACCAAATCGCTCTTCTCTAAACTTTTAAAGTTTGTAAAGATGCAAAACTAGTAAAGATTCAGGTGTTTTCTTTTCACCTTAAATCTCGCGTCTTGCAGCCCTTGGTGGTTTGATGTTAACTTAGTTCCCTCAATATCGGCTTATTCTTTAGTCAACTTTATTAATACCTTTCATTAACATTGGATGGGTTTTGGTGGACCATATGTGTTAGATGTATAAGAATAATAGATGAACATTCTGGTACCTCTGAAAAAATGAAAATTATTATTCCATATCTTGTGTTTCATGCAGCTTGAGTTGGCAGAATTCAATTTTTTCTGTGAATCTTCCGTAAAAAATTATAATTTTTCTATCTTGTCGTACAATCACATGTGCTTTGGCTAGAGCAATTCATGTTTTTTTGCCAACCATTGGAGAAAAATTTAAATATTTGTATTCTGCTGTACAGCCTTACCTTCTTGTGCAGCCTTGGGTGTTATATACACGCTATCCTTGTCGTCTAAAACAATTCATACTTTTCTGTGACCCTTTGGGAAAAATATTATCTCATTTGGAAAACTTAAACATATCTGATTTCTTAATTCTGGTGTATTCCTATCTTTTTCCGAGATATTTTAAACAAAATATGCACATAATGAGCCAACGATCATCATCATCGTCATCGTCATCATCATCATCATCATATTTCCCTTAGTTATGTTATTTAGAGAAAGCTAGTTGAATAATATGCAATAATGCAAGTGTAGTCTCCTCCTATGTTTTTCCCAGTTAAGTTGTTTGGCATTGCAGGTGAAGGTACTGGCCTACTACGCCTTCATAGTACTTACCGTCACGATCTTAAAATTTACAGCTCAGATGAGGGCCGAGTGCAGGTATATCTTGATGGCTGACAAGGAATGGTTGCTTTTCTGATTTGAAATTGTTTGAATTGAATTGTCATTTATTTTTTTACAATATGTGTGTTTGCAGATGTCTGCAGCAGCATTTGCTAAAGGCCTCCTTGATCTAGAAGGACAGCTAACACCAATTCTGGTACTTTT
>CAOJBJ010426919.1:0-10553 GCA_948291685.1 Euphorbia celastroides | reverse complement strand
TTTCGTCTTTGATCCTTCTTTTATAGCCAAAGGAAAAGTTATCGTTGTTTTTCAAACGTTCGAAAATTTCTAACTGAAAGTTAGAGATTTCTACCCATTACTAACAACGATAATATTTGATTTGAGGCTTCTCAGTTTTGGAGACTTGGTCTTCTGCATTTTCTGAATTTCGAAGCTTTAACCTTGAGTTGTTGGATTTTGATTGGTGTGAAATTTCCCAAGGTTCCCTTTTTCTCGGAATTAGGTACTGCGTGATTTCTGGGTGTCAGATGCGCCATTCCGTGTTTGCTTCGCGCCTCATATCTTTTCAGAATGCATTAAATGCACGCTTGTTTTTTCTTCAGACCACATTAAATGTGTCGTTCTTTTGTCGGAAGTAGACAACTGTTTCACACATTAAATACCTTCATGCTTTCTCAACAAGATAGAGGCTCAGTGTGACTTTGCATATAGCAACCTGAGCTGCTTGAGTTTGCTTGTTGTCAGAGTAAAATCTTATCAGCGAGTTCCTTCTCGGCGAGATCCTCCAACGAGCTTTTCTTCAGCGAGTTCCTTCTCCAGCGGGTTGTCTTATCAGCGAGCTGATCCAACATTTATAATAAAATGGATGATTACGACTTTAGTTCCTCACACCTTGTATACATTTAGTATAAATTGGTTTTTGTCTAATTTCTTTCGTAAGATAGAGGCTTATATTTAGTTTTGATTTTTCACACCTGGTATAGATTAGGTATAAACTTGTTATAAAGTAATTTTAATTAGTTTCTTTCAGAAAATAGATTGTTATGACATCAAATTCTTCACATATTGTACAAATTTGATACCAACCTTGTATAAAGTCATTTTTGTTTGAATTGTTTCACAAAATAGATGTTTATAATTAAATTTGTCCTTCACACTTGGTATAATGTTGATGTACTACAACAATATTACCATAATGCCTAACAAGGTTTCAACACAAGTAAGGTTAGGCCCTGTTTCTAATTAACTCAATAATAGAGTAGTAATAGTTATCTGTGATTTCATTTTTTAAAAAAATTTAGACAATTTGATGAATCATTTTTCATTAATCCATTATAATTCAAAATCACATATAGTGTTTTTTAGCCCAACATAAAAAAATGAACTAATGGTGATGATGTAAATTGATTAAGATAGAAGTTTTAAAAAGTATATCATTATGATCTAAGTCTTAAATATAAAAACGAGACAACAAAGATTTATAGCAATATATAGAAAAATCAACAGTTTACAAAATAAATGTAAAATAAAATAAAATAAACAAAAGAAAATTCGTTGAGTAGATAGGAATGTATAAAATTTGTTGCAGAAGTTTGTAAAAGCAATTAAAGTTATTAGAGAATAGTTAACATAAATATTTTGCAAAACTCATATATTCCTCATTCTGACAAATGATTCATAATTCTACGATGGCATAATTCATATAAAATGCCCCAAATATATAGTGTAAACCAAGGGACATATCGAACTACAAAGTAACTTAACAATTTTACAACAAATTAAGGTGAGTAGGTCCACCATGTTAATAAAAGTTAATAAAAAGAAGAAATGAGTAATCATTTTGACAAAGAAAACACACTGTGCTCTGTCAGGATATCAAGTAGATTCAGATATTGATGCTATTTGATTTTCTTTATAAACAAAAACAAAATACCATTATTCACAATAAAGCTTATACTGCCTTGATTACATAATGTCTCGAAAAAAGCTGACAAAAGTTATCAAAACAAAATAATTTTGGAATTTTGATTTCTAATTTTCTCAATTAAATATTCGTTATTTGGATACAGTTAAGGCCTCGATCATTTTGATGGATGGAAAACTAAAATTTGTTTGACAAAGAAATTCAAAAATTATGAAACTATAAAGTATTGAAATTTGTAATGTAATATTGTGCTATAGTACTTTGGGTTTTGTATATTTATTTGAACATAGTACATAATATTGGAAGATTTTTAACCTTTCATTTATTTAAATGGATGGTTGCAATCTATAATTCATAAATATTTAGAGGATACGATAAGTTACAACTAAAATCCATGTTTTATGCAATGCAATCAATAGTAGTCAAGTCGGGTCTTCACTGAGAAACACTTAGGGTGTTTCTCTTAGCTTATGAATTATAGATTATTTGATTATAATCTGTTTTTTTGAGAAGCTTGCAAGTGAAGATTTTTACCTTTTTACTCATAAGCTGTAAATCAAGAGAACAGAAACACTCTAATAAGCTAAAATCAGATTATAAGCAATAAATTATAATCCATAAACTAAGAGAAACACCCCATCTTCATTCTTTTAACCCTTTTTTTTAGCTTTAAGGAATTCAATTTAATTTAGTTTATGTAATGAATTGAATACTAAGATGGGAATTTCAGAGTTGAATTTGAGACAATATTAACATGCAGCTCAATGTCTCAAGCCTACTGCCTAAGCTTATCAAGCCTGGCCCGGCCCATTTAACGGGCATATTCCACTAAAAGCGACTGATATTTTTTGGAGTAGGATTTCTTTTAAAGTATCCAAGGTTCAATTCCTAATCCTTCTCGACCGAACTAATTATATACCACTTGATGAAAGGCCAATTAGTAAAGCAATTGCTTTAGAAATCATAACTAGAGCCAATCTTGATCGTTGATTCTATGATTTTAATGAAAAATCATGAGGCCAAGCGAATGTTGACAGATTACATTACAACAATAAGAACTGCTCATCATCTGGAGTTGGTCTAGTAATGGGAATAGACCATCTCCCCAAGTGAGCTGTGTAATTAATGCACCGAACCACACCTCTTCCGGCTGGTCCATCGGGGAAGTCCAACACAGTGATACTCCCCGCATTGAGATGAAATGATCCCAGCCAATCCTTTGTCAAACTCAAGCAATGAGTCAAAATTGCAATGTGCATTCCAGAATGGCCGACTGCAACCACCACCTTTTCTGGCTCTGATTCACCCGACAGTTCGTTCAACGACTTCCATGCCTTCTCTGACTTAACCCACAGTGCCACAAGTGTTTCGTCTTCAAATTTGTTCAGAAACCCAGCCTCATAAGTCAGAGCATCCTGCACCAATCATAGAGGGAATTTAGCTGTGAACCGAGTTCACATAGGTAACCTCAATGATAAGTCAATAACGCATCTGAGAGATCATGTATAGTTGCACACTTTCAACTGGAGCATTTGGTACACTAAATGTAAGGTTTCGGAAATATTCAATGGCGACATTCGTTCTTGAAGTGAAATAAGGGGAAAAATAAGTACCTAGCATCCTAAAGTTGACAATTTTTTCGAGATTCTGCCCTACACTTTTGAGAGTAATAGTAATCCCCCAAAAGTTGGCAATAATGTAAACTTCAACCCCATAGTGTCACATGCTACCTTGTAATTAGTTTGACTTTCTAAAGAGTCAATTTTTTTTTTTTGTATCTCCATTCAAATCCTGACACTCAGGGAGCTTTCTGTGACTTCTATCAATTCAAGGCTGCATCTTGAAAAAATTGTTAGCTTGAGGATGCTAGATTTGCATTTTGCCGAAATAAGGGGGTAATTTGGTTGGATCGTGAATGAAACAAAATTGGCGAATCCGAGACCAAATTGACTTTTTTGTGACTGTATAGTAATTTGAACATTTACATGAAAACCAATAAAATTAATATGCTCCGTTCAGTTCACATGTGCAATTGATCAAACAGGTCAAAATGAGGTTCAATAGGTGGCGCAAAATAAATCATGCAAAGTAACCATAAGCATTTATATATCAATAATAATACTGTCTAAATATCTTGCCTTATTTGACTGCTGAAGGGTGTCTTTCACATCAAGGTTCTCTAATTTCTTCAGTTCAACATAGCGTGCCACACAGTCAGCACCCAAGCAATCAGCTGCTTCTTGCAACTATTGATGTTAATCAATTGAAATTGATATCAGAGAAAAACAAATCCAATGGAAATAAGGATTTATGATTTCCAAAACTGCAGAAAATGTGATTACCTTGGCAATTGTTGTAGCTGTCTCAACACTAGCACTTGTAGGACTGCTGACTATTGTGCTTACATTCAGATCAAGAAGTAGCTCTGCGGTTTTCTGAGACTGTCATGAGAAGAAAACTAAATATATAAAGCTTGGTAAGCAAATTTTTTAACTTTTATACGGATTCAGTACCTGTATAGTTCCAAGCATATTCAGCGGGTTTTCCCCAAAATCAAGATAACTAGCCTGAGAAAAATAGCAACAGATAAAAAATTACCATGGTTGCTGAAGCCATATGACTCTTCTCATGCTCAAGAGCCATGACAATGATAGCGGGATTACGGATTTCCATAAAGAAAAACACCAGTCGGTTTATACATCATTTCCAATCCACATGCATTATGTCTAATCCTTTTTGTTTTTCAGATGCCTAATGTACTTTGGCAGTGCAGAAGCATTATTCCAAGTAAAATCCTAAACACACAAAACAATGAACTGATCTACTGTCTTCAACTATCTAACCACAGAAGAATTTATCCACAATTCAAGAAGTTTCAAGAAATAATTTTGACTGGAGGAAAAACAAGGCAAACAAAGTAATAAATGGTTTCAGTTTAAACCTCTGTATTTCCATGACAAACGAGTATGATTCGCTTGCTCGTCTTTCTTCCTGAAGAAGCTCCAGTTGCAATAGGTGAACTTGGCGTCTGTATCAACATTGCAGTTAAATAATTATAAATCTCAGATATAAGACTAAGCAACTCATGCAGTTGCAGATATCATATAACAAATCTTTGACAAAAAGAAACTTGAACAACAGTAATTCTCTTCCATTCAGAAAACATACTATATTGAGAAAAACAGAAAACCAAATATTGATGTGCTCTAGCATCAAATCTTGCACTTTGAAGTTTGAAGTAAGGAATACAGTATGTACTAAATCAAATTGTGGTAAACATCAGCCTCTCAATTTGACAAGAATAGTGTATTTCACTACTTACCAAACATGGAATATACCTGATTCAAACGATCAAGGCATATAAATGGTGGTTCACCCTCAGCTCGTGGGGTGAAATCCAATACACTCACACCACAATTGCTCTGAAGTAAAATCCTGAAATATTCAGTTCCAAGTCCTGAAAATAGAACAACAAGGACTGAGAAATTCCTCGGTGAAAATGCCAGTTACTTTGGCATAAAACTGCAGATACTTTAGCATGCAAACAAAGAGAGAAAATAATACCCATAGCTGTAGCAACAAGAGCCTGATTCACCGCATTATGAGCCACCACAAGGACAGACTTGCTTGGATGAGCTAATATTGCATCCCAACAATTCCTGGCGCGAGCCCACAATTCTCTAACTGGATAATGCCCATCAATGTTGAAATTCGGAGCATCTACCTGCCATTGACGAAAAGCTGCGCCAAATTTCTCCTTTCCTTCGTGCTTCAAAAGACCCTAGATTCAATTCCACCATAAATTAAGCAGTCAAAGACTGTAATAGCTCAATTCCAACATCAATCAAGCAATGAATTAACCTAACCTGGAAAGAATAGAGGTCGATTTCTCTCAAATCAGAATCAGTAATTATTTCCTCCTCCCGAGATCCCCAAATAATCTCAGCAGTTCGTTTCGACCGAACCAGGGGACTGAAATTGAAAAATCGGCGACAAAATTATGAGAAATCAACTAAATTAGCATCAAATCGGAGTGCAAACGACAACAAACCTACTGAAACAGATATCGAAGGAATCATCAATGAGCATCTGCCGTGAAGTCTGGGCCTGAGCTTCGCCTTTCTTAGTCAATACAGAGAAATCAGAGCTCCCTTGAATCCTTCCTTCGGCGTTCCACGAGCTCTGCCCATGGCGGACCAACACTACTCGCTTCGCGGCTTGAATTGAAGGAAACGGCACGGAGAATTTGATCTCCGGGCTCAAATTTTTGTCCTGTGTGTTCTGTTCTATCTCCTTGAAAGCGCGGACTGTGATCGGAGACTTGAAATTTCTGCGGCGGGGGAGACAGTTGAGGATGGGAAACGACGACGATACGGAAACCATGATCTCGCCGACTTTTACTTCTGCCGGTTGTCTTTTTGGCGCTAATATGGGATTGCTGTTAGTGGTGACCGTTGATTCTATCGAGAGGAGGCACACAGGAGAGTGGCACGTGTACAGTAGGCCCTACTGGTATCTTTCTTCCCGTTTTTCCTTTTATGTGTTGCGTTTTGCAATGCCTAACACAAACTCGTATAAACTGCAAGCAATTGTCATTCAAATAGTCAAGGTACACGCCTTTATATATGGTAATGAGTTTCAAAATCCAACATAAAAATAAATAAAATTTAGGGTAAATTTGAAAAAGGTATCTTGAGGCTTTACTTATTTGTAAAGTGAGTCATGGGAAATTCTTTTAGCACTAAAAGTTTCAAAAAAATTTCAATAGAGTCTCTTATCTTAAAAAAAAAATGGTGTTACATTGATTATTTCAAATAATTCAAGGTATTTACAAAATTTTCATCATAATTTGAATATTTTTCGGATGATTTTTTTATTTTTTTTTATCATTTTTAAAGTTTATTATCATAATTTAATTAAAAAATATCTAAACTATAAAAAAATATAAAATTTATCTATATTGTGTGTTGCATTTTTATTAACCATCCCACAAGATTCTTACAAAAATAAATAGGATTACCTACTTTTTTAATATTATTTAATATTATAAATTTGCTAATAACAAAAATTTTAACTTCATATTACTTTTTTTAAAAATTAATTCTAAATTTTACACATTACTGAAATGGTGGTTTGACCACTATAATTTTCTGTAACTTCCTCCAATTAGCGATAAAACACTATAGCTTAAAAGAACTAAAAGAAATGCAAAAGATAAAAAAAAAACATTTTTTATGCCATCTTTTTTTTTTATTTCTTTAAGATCCAAATTGTTGCAATATCTTTGTGTGGCTCTATCTTCATTTAGGTTTTTTCTTCTCTTCCCCGCAATTATTTTTCCTCCTTTTCAATTTCTTTCTTAATCGTGCAATATCACTTTTTACTGCTACACTCACTAAAACAAAATGGCATTAGTTTCGCTCAAGAATACAAATGTTCCTACTGCCATCCACCTCCTTCCCCACCTTTCAGTGGCGGATCCAGAATCGAAAGCGAGGGGGACCAAAATTTAATGGGTGAAATTCTTAAATATATATAGTATTAGATAAATCCTATTCAAAAAATACAATAACAAGCATGAATTTCAGTGAACATTATTAGAAGTTTAATATACAAAACAAAGATTTATCAACTCAACTAGCTATAAAGTTGGCTTTTTATTATCTTTCTAAATATCAATTAGATCGATCGTTTAATCTATTAATGAAAAATGATGCTAACATAGATAATAAATATAACTAATTTTTCTAACAATGTAATTTTTTAAGTTGAATGTGTAGTTCATAAGCGTTAGTAATGAATATAAGAGTGCATTAGAGATGATATACTAAAGGATAAATAAGATAAAAGCCTAATCCATCGGGACTCCTTTAAGATTGTCCCGATTTGGTCCACGCCCTCCTGAACTTATCTAAACGCATCACCAAACCCTTCCATGCTATGTAGCGCTGACATGGCAACAATTTGAGAAGTAAAAAGAGTGGATATCCATTAACCCTTATACCCAACTTTGAAAACCCAAATCATGACCCAAATACCCAAGAATCTACCTCCCACCACCTCATCACAATCACGCCGTTGAAAACTTACCCCACCATCGTACTCGTTCGTCGGAATCATGAAAATCTAAAGTAATTGCAAAAGCAAGCTCCCTGCAATTGCAGTAATATTGAAACCTAAACTGAAATCGAAAACCCAAGATCAAGAAACAAAGGAGGATATCTAAATTGGGTTGGTCTAACTGAAACTGGAAATCTTAAGTATTGCAGTAATATTGAAATCTAAACTCGAATTCAGTCGGAATCAACAAAAGCAAGCTCCCTGCAATTGATTTCAGTTTACAGTAAACTGAATCTTTAAAACCCAAGATCAAGAAATAATGGAGGAAATCGAAGCATCGAGATCAATGATACACTGACATCTAAACCAAAATTGAAAACCGAAATCGATTTCGAAATCAAATTAGAACTCAAATTGAAATTATTAAACTGAAACTGAAATGGATTGAGTCGTCGGAAATGGCTTCCGAAACTGGGTGCGACTCTCAGTTTGACTCTCAAATTGAAATCGACGGTTTCTATGGCGGTGGAGAGGAATGGTCGACGGGCTTTTGTGGTGGAGCGGTGGGGCTGTGCCGGTGGAGAGGTGGAGAGACGGGTTGTGGCGGTGGAGCGATGGGGCTGTGGCGGACCGAAGTTATGGCGGTGGGGAGAGGAAATGTCGACAAATTTTGGCCATAGATTTGGGATTGTTGATATCTGAAAGGTGGGTAATGGAAAATGCCACATGTCACCTCTCTATTCGTTTGAATTTTAAACCTTTCAAACCTTTGGCGCGTGTGTTCCACTTTTATCCGTGCGTTTGGTTTTTAATTTTTATTATGTAAGGGGTTTAGAGTTTCAGTTTGAACAAGTTATGAGGGGGTGACATATCGTTTTCAGGGAAGAGAGACACACTTTAAAGTTTAGAAAAATAAGAGGTAAATTGGGACAGCCTTATGAGATCTGGATGCATTCGGCTTAAGATAAGATGTGTGGGAGTAAAAGAGAAAGTAAAATATGAGTAAAAAGTTGAAATGGCAGAAAATGAAGCTTGTGCAAGGTGGAGTCTTTGAATTATGTACAGTGTTAAGAAATTATTTTCTTTGAATCATGCACCTTTGTGCTCTAAAACTTTACAACCCCTATGAAAGACTATTTACTTGCTTGAGTTGGCACGGATGCAAATTAGCTGAATGGAAACCAAATCTATTTAAACTCGACTCGGTTTTAAAATAACAAATTAAAATAATAAATAATTTAGCTCAACTCAGTTCAATGTCATCAAGTTTGAATTATTTTAATTCAACTCGAGTTCTTGAGACTACTAGCAACACTTATACAATTGGTTTATGTTTTTGTAAATATGCATGTTTTTACCAAATTAAAAATTAATATATGTATAGAATGGATAATCCACAAATAAACTAAATTTAACAATCGTACATAAGCAAAAAAGACACATAAATGATTAGATTAAGGTTTTTCAAAGTGATAAATAAATAGAATAAACATGAAAATTTTACATTATTTCTTAATTAGAAGTATTAAATAAAATTAAAATCAATAAGAGCCCCGTAAATGAAATTTCATATAGAAATTAAAAAATTATAAGAACCTATTGCAAGCTTATTAGCCCAATTTTAAACCAAACCTTAGTAATTAGCCTGCTTGGTTTGACTAATAGTATTCTGAGTCGATCTCGGACTCAAGTCTAATTTTTAATGAGCCGATCTTGAATTGTTTGCTAATTATTCAACTCAATTTTAACCCTAAAGTTGAAATTGGTTATTGTGTTAATTTTTACATTTATTATTAATTTTTATCTGAAAATAACTACAAACAATTGTTTGATAGTTAGAAAAAAATATTTAAACTTTCATTTAACAAAAACAAATCAAAAAAGTCGTTGAGAAGAATTATAAATTGCTTAGCTAAAAGAATTACCTAGAAAATAGAAATTAGTTAATTTGTATCCTATCACTTTCAGACCCGAACGGGTACTACTTTTATTCAATAATTCAATTGTTACCAATGAAATCCAAAACTAGCCGTTTCTTTCTCCTGTCATATCAACCTTCCTCCATCAATTCCAGTTATAACTTTTCTTATGTTATCCAATTTGTATCAATTTATTTTCTCGGCTCCAGTTTGTCTAATATTCAAAACTCAAAAGATAAACTTGCATAAAGGCTCCGTTCTTTTGAACGGATTGGTCAATAAGAAAACTGGTAATATTCAAACGATAAACTTTCATAAAGGCTCTGTTCTTTTCAACGGATTGGTCAATAAAAAAACTGGAATGAATTTAATAAAACTGAACTAAAGTGAAATTTATTGAATAAGTATTATAAATGAACTAAAACTTATATAAGTACTGAATAAAAATGAGCTGAATGAAAAATAAATTAAAATAAATAAATAAATCCAAGATATCTCAAATAAAATAATCTTCCTATTACTTTCTTCCAAATAAAATTATTTGGTGAGAGAAATGGCATTAATATCATATGTATTTTAAGGTAACGTTCATTTCATTAGCTGCATTTTTAATTAGACTCCGGCTTCATATGAGTTTAACGGCAAAAAAATCTAATTAAACATATTTAAACACGAAATTTGTAATAAAATGAAAAGTACACATTTGTCATAAATTAGGGGTCTATTTCGGAAAATAAAGACTTGCACTTTAGAATAGATAAACATAATACTGTTAACATGGAAGAAAGTCAAATTTTATTGGCGGTGAATGTGTTAGTCTAATGGTGAAAGTTTATTTTTTATAACATCTACAAGGTCTAAAATTTAAAACACACTTATAATTTGTAATTAATGCAAACCCATTTGTG
>CAOJBJ010426610.1:0-13334 GCA_948291685.1 Euphorbia celastroides | reverse complement strand
CTTTTCTTTACTTATTTATTTTAGTTTATCAATTTATTATTAATTTATAGTTATCAATATAGATTACGGGATTCCATTTTCAAATTGATTTGTTTTGCTTCCTGATTTGATTACGGGATTCCATTTCTATTTAAGTTATCTTATTACATTTTCTTTAATTATTTTCATTTAAGTTATCTTGTTACCTTTTCTTTAATTATTTATTTTAGTTTATCAATCTATTATTATTTATAGTTATCAATGTAGATTACGTAATTTCATTTTCAAATTGATTTGTTTTGCTTCCTGACAGATTACGAGATTACATTTCCAATAAAGTTATCTTATTAACTTTTCTTTAATTATTATTTATTTTAGTTTATAAATTTGTTATAAAAAAAATAAATAAAAGAAATATGGGCAATTAAGTAATTTAAGATTTAATTGCTTTTAGTAATATATAGACAAGCAGAATATGAAAATTGAAACTAATTAATTTCTCATTTAAAGATATATATTTATTTACGAAAAAATAAAAATATGAGGTAAATCCAATAGATAGAATCATGAACGGTAAATTCTAACAGAAATTCTTAAAAAAATGAAGAAAATGATTGTATAAAATCACTATAAGAGATAGACAATACAATGAGGAGGAGTAACGGTCCACTCTTCTGTTACCTCACCTAAATAAACTTCACGTGCCAAAGTATGAGCTAAGATATGCAAGTCCTGGGGTACAAGATTAAAAATACAAGAAGAGAAACTCCTAACGAAATCTTTACAACCCGAAATAAAAGACGAACAATAGGATTGATTAGCTTTTTCATGGAATTTAAAAATTAGAATTTACCAATTTAGTGTTTTACATGCACTCTTTTATTATAATGGCATATGATTCTTTTTCTCTTAATTTATTTTTATAAGGTAAACATTATTGTTCATTTGTATTTAATGATATTTTTATTTTTCAAAAAATTACCCTTGTCCTCATTGATTGCCTAGTTTTTTCTTATAAAATCTGCTCACTTAGTTATTTTCATAAATTAGTACTTTAATTTCATCACAAGTGAACTTTTTCACAATTATTTAAGTTTTTTATTGATTTAAATGTCAATTTGTTGTTGTTTATAAATTAATTTTTTTGAAGAATATATTTGTTGGTACCGTTAGTTAAGTAAAATAATTAAAGGGAAGTGAATGACTCTTTAAAATTATAAATGAAGAATTTTGTTCAATTATGTTGATTGCCCCATAGACAGTGGATAACTTGCTTTCATTGGTTCATACTAATTTGGTGTGGCTCGCGAAAGCTGTGCAAGAACAATTTTGACAATGTAAGCACACTTTGAATAAAAAAATACTAAGTAAAAGGATAGAGTTAGGAGAAACTCAAGTAACAATTTATATCAGTTTAGCAACATGTGCTTACATTTAGGTTTTGTTTGGGACGAAGAATCTAAGGGGAAGGGAAAGAAGCACGATCCTGCGTTTGGGACGTATATATTGACAAAAGTGAAAGGATTCGAGAGTAACCTAGTTACCCTCAGTTACGCTCTCCATTCCGCTTAAATCGTTCCGTCCAAAATTGGCCGGATTTTAAGGGAAATGTGCGGGCTGTTCTAAATTGCCTTTAGTATTTTTAAGTGGTAGTCATTTCCTTCTTTCTCCCTTCTCCTTTTTAATGTTTTCTCAAGATCATTTATTTTATATTTATTTTCTTTTACAAAACCATACCTTCCTTCCAAACACAATATTGCTAGATTTGTTATGTTTCTTTCATTTCCTTTCCTTTAATATACTCTCCTTTCATTTACTTTCCTTTATGATTCTTCAATACCTTCCTTCCTTCCAAACAAACCCTTAATCCCCAGATTTCCTCTTTGTGTTTTAATCCACTAATTTAAAATTAGCTCTTGATAATCATGCTTTCAAGATTGTTAACAGAGAGAAACACAATTTTGTTTGTTTTGTCGATTTTTGGTTACATCTTTTCAAACGGTAGAGAAGTCACGCGAGATGTGTCAGACCGTGTCACTATGTCTTTTTGCTTTTCGCACCTTACTTGTTTTGTCTTTGCATCTAGTGCTCCTCCACTTTGTCTTACCACAATTTTGCAAGTTCAGATAAACAACAACCAAACAAAATATTGTAATATTCCAAAGTCAATGTAGACTTTTAAATAGAGTGAGATAATTGGAAATTTACTAAATGAAAATAATATTTCAGTTTAATATGCGTCCCTTCCATTACCATACCCTCAAATCAAACGAAACAGTAGCTCATTCTTTCCCTCTATATCATTGCTACCGATTCTTCATTTTCCATTCATCCAATCAAACGAAACAGTAGCTATTTCGCCAATATTTTTTCATTTTCGTTCTTCTGTCGACCATGTCTAACCAAAACGAAACCTCTGACTCGTAAGTATGCTCCCTACCCAGATCCGTATTTACTTGATTTTTACTCTTGTTGCTCCCCGATTTCTGTATCTTTATGTTTTCGGGGCCGTCAAAGTTCCCAAATTTAGGTTTATGAGCACGTCTTACCCTTGAATTGACTTGTGGGTGCTTCAATTTCGCAGTAAAGGGCCGGAAGGGTTTTCCAGTTCTCCGAATTCGGAGCGCAAGGAGTCTCCCAATCGACTTGTTGCTGACGAAGCTATCGATAATGACAACAGCTCTGCTGCCTCTCTCAATGCAGAAACATCGGAGAAGCTTCATTTCTCTCAGGCTGACCCATTGTTGACCCAGGTTTCAATTCTTACAATTTCCTGACCTGTTTCTTTGAGCTGTTATTTCTTCTCATCAGAGTGTTTAATGTGCGTTTCTTTAATATTGCTGGTTATTGGGGTGTTGATTATGTGTTTCCTTTTTCTTATTATCCATAGTTGATTGGAATTCACAGTTTTGTTTTGTGTGCTTCCCTATTGGATATTTGGGGTAGAATTTTCTCTGGAGTTATTCATTACGATAACAGGCTATCTCGATGGAGCCTTCCCATATTTTGGAATTTTTAGGAAATAAATTATGCAATTACCTTTCATGGGCACTCATGTAGTTAAACTTTTGCCTGTCTGGCCCTCACTGGCTGTTGAAGCTTGATTCATAACATGTTTCTCTTATGATACATTTCTACATACAGAGATATGGTATGGTAAAATTTTCCGTTGAAAGAATGAGTAATTGTGGTGTCACATAGGTATATGTAATATGGGGCATATGAATGCAAGTGAGCTCACCCAAGTATGGCTCTTCATGCTTGGAAAGTGGGTTACATGGCATTGTTTGATTGGCCTCTTAAGTTGATTGATTGTATTTTCTTGTCTTTTTGCTTTGGTGTTTAGCGAAAGGAAACGAAGGATGCCAATCGCATTGCCATTGATGATGACACATGTCGTGATGTCACATGTAGAGAACGTAAGCAGCTACTGCTAATAAATGATTCACTTGAGGGGGTTAATGGAAACCTCAATGACGTATACTCGAAATGTAAGTTCTTTATAACCTATTGTTTTCTGGAAAATTTGTTATCTTTCAAAAAATTAATTTGATGGTTATGAAATGCTGCTTATCGAGTTCTCTTCACGTGCTTATTATTCTGATAAAGTTGCTCATGATATAAAATACTCACTCTTCACTGAAGAGAAATAGGCAGGACAATTGCTTATCATTTATAACTTTGGTATGCAAATTTGAACAGCCATGTTACTTCTTATACTTGGCATCATGATAATGAGGAAATACTTAGACCAAATTTTGTAATAGGACTCCATGTGAGGTCAATGAGTTGTATGAGCACATTCTGTGTACTATAACCTCAATATTTAATTTTAGGACTTGATTATCGTCATTGTTCTAATATTCTGTAATGGCAATAAAGTTGAGTCTTTTAAACAATTCTCGTCAATTTCAGCATTGACCTGTGAATCAACATTTTTGGTCTTATTTCACACCTCTTGCTGTAGAAGTGTTGTATTCCTAGTTGTTAATATGTCAAAGTAGCTTCAATCGGATGTTGTGCTTGTTCGTTTTCAAGGAGTACTATTTTTGATTAAGTGTTATATTTGTAACTTCTGCCAACTTTTTTTTCCTTACATGATCCTTTACTTTGTCAGTGTCTTGTTCAAATATAAGTGGCATGGGCCCACAAAGTACCCCAGGAAGAACCAATGCAGATGATTTCGCCCTCGCTGTAACAAGGATGGCAGTGGCTCAAATTTGCGAGAGTGTCGGGTTTCAGGGGGTAAAGGATTCGGCTTTGGGTGCACTCGCTGATGTGGCAATCCGTTACCTTTGTGACCTAGGCAATACTTCGGCCTCTCTGGCAAGTTTATCAGGAAGAACACAGTGCAACATATGCGACATAATTCGAGGTTTCGAAGACATGGGAGCCCCCCGAGGGTTCTCAGGTGCATCAAGTTCCAGAAACTGCGTCATCAATTCAGGCTATGTTAAGGAACTAATGGATTTCGTTGTTTCCACTGAAGAAGTCCCGTTTGCACAACCGGTTCCATCATTTCCTGTTGTTAGAGACAGGAAAGTGATCCCGAGTTTTGCCGACATGAATGAAACACCTCCAGGAAAGCACATCCCGAGTTGGTTGCCTGCTTTGCCAGATCCACATACTTATGTGCACACTCCGATGTGGAATGGTAGGGCCGTTGATCTTCGGGCTGAGAAGATTGAACAGGCCAGGCAGAGGAGGAAAGCAGAGAGGGCTTTGCTGAGTTTGCAGCAGAGGTTGCTCAGCAGTGTTTCTTCATCGCAGGGCAGAGATAACCATGTTAAAGGAAATGAAGTCACTGAGGTAAAAAGTGATTCTAACACATTTCTTTCGAGGCCTTGGCCTTGTCAACCAGGTGAAAAGGATGCTTCTAAGGTTGTGTTGCCAGACAAGGTAAAGGAGAGTGTGTATTTGATGGATGCATTTGCGCCGGCTATTGAAGCTGCAAAAGAAGGCGAGCTTGGTGATAATGGAGAAAGTGAACCAAATTTGCTTCCTGATAAGCGAGCCAGCATTGTTTTCAAGTTTAAAACTGGAAAGAAGCTGTTGCGTGAGCCTTTGGATTTAGGTCTATCCAGAAAGGGTGGGGGGAGAGTGGGAAATCTGTTAGGTCGGGAAGATGAAAGAGACGATAAGAAAAGGAGAGCTGAGTATATACTTAGACAGTCTATGGAAAATCCCCTGGAACTTACTCAATTGTAATGTAATTTGCTGGCTGGCTCTCTGGTCGAGGAACTTGGCTCGATGGCTACTCAGGTTTGTTATGGATTATTCTGGAACTTGTACATATTTTCCATAGCAATTCTTTTTTCCTTCTTTCTTGCTGATATGTTTTGTTGTTGTTGCAGAGGAAGTGATATAAGAGATGATTTGAAGCTGCTTTTGGCATTTCAGTGAAGGAAACTGTTTTTGCATTTGGGACCACTAATAGTGGCCTGATATTGTTGACCCTGCACTCGCACATCCTGCTTATCTTGATCAGTTTATCTAATCCCTCTTCTAGTTGGAAACTTCTCATCATCAAACTTCTGAGGTGCGTTTGTGTAAATCATTAGTCTCTTAACTGCATTTAATTTGGAGGACTTGAGCGTGGCTGATATTACTGGCATATAACATTCAAAGATTAGTAATATATTTTTTTGGTTGTCTCGTACTCATGTTTAGCTGGTGTATGATGGAATGTTCTCATGTCATCATAGATGTTTTTTGGCAGGATATTGAGATCAGGAGACTAAGAGAGCCCATAAGCCGGGCACTCTGCAATTTCTTCTGCTCTTCCTTTTTAAAGCTCTCAAGTATTTTTTTACTTTGCGGTGGTTGGAGTAGCAGAGATGAAGGCAGCACATATTGAAGGATCTATTAAGTTGGCCAACAAGAATGTTAAAGATGCTGATGCCTTTTCTCGAATTCAGCAACAGTGTAGAGGCTTGGAAGGGAATTCGGGTTTTCCAAATCTAGAATGCAGCTCCTATAAATGATCCTGTTGCAGCCTCTGAAGGTGCAGCTGTGACAGATGACCACCAAATTCTTTTGTTTAGTTCTTAGGATTTTATGCGTTCAGTTTTAGCTCAAGACTCGGCTGCCCTTACAAGTTGGTTCAGTGGATCCCTGCTTGGTTAAATTCAGGATTTTCAACATTGTCTTTGGACATGTATCCTATACTGTTTTATTTGTATGGAGCCATCTTAGATTTAGAACACTTTTGTGAAGTAATCGTTGCTGTTAATAGTGAATCAAGCTGAATAATTTCACAAAATTAACTCGCGTGACTGGGGCTTAAAATTTTACTTAGAGAAGCCTGGTATTTTTTATGCTTTTTATGTGTTCAATGTATCTACACTCAAAAGGCAAATTTCTCTAATCTTAAAATGTAGAAATTTCATACAGTAGTAAATAAACGATGCTTTTTAGTTGTAGACTTAAAAGGGTGATTGTAGTTTAATATAAAGCTCAAAGATTATTTAAAAGGAGGTTAGAGCAGTATTCCTGCAGAAAATACCACTAGTACATCTGTTTGCATTCAACATGCAAAAATCCATTACAAAAGTAAAGACCATCAAATTAAGTTTACATTTCACAACTCTGGTGATCAATAAAAAAATTCTAAGACACGATGCGTCAAGAATCTGAGTTGCTGGCTTCCACTGCAGAATAATGCTCGGAATCACAGTTACTGGTATCATTTGAAAAGATGTTAGTCGCTCAGTTTCAAGCCCGATTCTGAGGGAAACCATCTGCCACGATGGTTGAAGATCATGTAATCCATATCTGCTGGTAACAAAACTATCCTGAAACCAATAATTGATGTAAAATAAGCTGTATTATCAGCCATATAGGCAAAAAATTTGACTATCAGGAGCAGCTGCATAAAGTCAGACTAAATTGAACTAAAGCACAAAGGTTATCCAACATCAAAATAGTTCCTACTTACCAAGCTTAGACGGTTTATACGAGCTATTATCTTACTGGATACTTCTGAAAGTAAACCACTCGCAAAGAATTTAAAATTGCTCAGACATTGCATTAACAAGTTTGTATTCAATGTAAAATCTCCTCTTTTTGCATATGACGATGACATAAATTTATGCAGATTTTTAGCATAGGTGGACTCGTAAGAGCAATCCAGATTTCTGAATTAGATTTTATTTGAAGAGTACAAGCAAGCCTCATTCCAACTACAACCACTATCTGCCCATCGAGAAGTTATACCATATCCTAACATTTTGTTCCGACAATAGTCAAAATACAAACAGAACACACTGGTGTAATTTTGTCAATATAAATATTTGTAAGGCACAACGCATTAGCTATTATCGAAGCATGTACTATCCAATAAACTGTAAATCTTATAACCTGTTACCTGAAATATTCTTAAAATGCAACATTCAAGTGTACATATGAACTACTTATCGTGTAGGATCAAGAGAGTTGTCAATCATCAAAACAAGTACAAGGAACCTGATTTCAGTTAACAAACGCGATCATCTTCCAGCAACAACAATAATAACCAAGCCTTAATCCTGAGCTGGGTTGGATAGGTTATATGGATCATTTGTGGCCATGAAGATTAATTAAAAGCTATATTTCTTATCTATGTCAAAGAGGCACACGTCTCCTAAAATGATTTTCCTCCGCGTGATCTTAGGTCTATTTCCCCCAACTTTTTCTAACTGTCCTTAGTTCCTCTCACTTCCTAAATTGAGCACCCATAGATCTTCGTAACAAATTCATACCACCTTAATTGTCTCCCAAATTATTTCTTGTTTAATCAATTCAAGTATAACCACTTATTCATCTAAGCATTCTTATTTCTGCCACACTCATCCTTTAGATATGTAGCTCTTTAGTCACCCAACATTCACTCCCATACACCATGACCTGCTTAACACAAGATCTACAAAATTTTTCTTTTACTTTCTATGATGTATTTTGTCACACAATACTCCTATTGTCCTCTCCATCTCAATCATTCCACATTGATCAAAACGGTCACATCATCATCTATCATCCCCACAGGCCTTTGATTGCTCAACGCACTTTCTAAAACAATGCCTAATATAGCATTATAGTCTTCTAAGATAACCTAATTTTTTCTTCTCATAAGCAGAAAATCTATTTGGCTTTGACTATCATCACTCTTATAGGTAATCAGATGCAAAAGCAAGTGTTAGATATAACCATATAAATCACGAGTTTGTGCAACACATAAGATTGTGTTTTCTTCCACGTTCTTAATATCATATCCAAAGCCTCTATGCATTCACTCATAGTCATCCTTGCTAATACCGACATGTTCATTAAGATCCCCACCAATAAAAAGCTCATGTTCATTAGACGTCTCTTAATATCTAAAAATGTGTTTCCTTTCATGTTACTGATATAGTGATATTGTACGCAAAGCTTGTATGGACTCACTCATAGCCATCATTGCTATTACCCACTTGTTAGTTAAGATCACCAACCATAAAAAGTTCACGTTCATTGGGCTTCTCTTGAATCACTGTATCCATATCCTCTTAAGACTTGTCTTTCATGCCCTCGTCTGATCACCACTTGAGGAGCATAAATACTAATTATGCATAAGAATCCCTTGATGTTAGTAATAGAAGGGGTGAAACTGTCTAAAAAGAACAGGTACACATTATTCCTAGCAAGTAGTTGCTATAAAATCATGTGAAATACTTGATACAATTTTGACTTCTTTCATCACTGTGTACAAATAAGAAATAGACAAAGGGAAGAAATAGATAGATTGCCATCCATTACTAAGATAACTGTTGAAATAATGTGCTTCGAAGCTGAAAATTTTGAATTGATTTTCTTGTTATTTTGTTTATCTTTGATTTAGTCTTTAGGTATAGTTAGAATTCCTTGATTTTAGGAAAGATAATAGGACTTTAGTTTGTTTTGATCTCTATAAATTAGAGGCCATGTTGATGTTACTGTATGCAATCCCATCCAATAAAATTCAGCAGCTATGACTGCCTTTGTTCTCTCCAAATTCATCTTTTATTTTCTTTAAATTTCTAACAATAACATCACTTCGCCTTTGATGACACATAGGTTGGTTCAGGTCAAGGAATGACAAACTTGCAGATTTATATATAGAAACAAACAAGTCATGATATTTGTTTCATACACTGATTAAAAGATCAGCCTATACAAATTTAGTTCAAACAAGATTTTGCATTCTCATATGAAGATTAGCCAAACAAGTGCAAGAGTTCAAACAAGTTTAAGAGTCAAGTTTAGGGTTCCAATTCCTGACATGATAACATGGTGTGTGTAAACTGTAAACAGCCCATAATTTATGATGCCAACAATCAAACTCTTGAGAGTGGGAAGGAAATGAGTCACGGTTTTTCATGCCTTTCAGTTCAAACAAGATTCTAACTCTTACTAGCTTCACTTTCGGGCATTCGTTCTACATTTTCAAGAACTATCCAGGATGTATGCTGTTGCAATTACATCATATACAAAAACATAGCATGGTTACGACACCCAACTCAAATTGACACCTCAAACGTTCAATGATAAAAGAATGTTGTAATCAACCCAAATTCAAGTATCAAAATCATTGTGATTTCAGTAGAACGGCAAGTAAAAGTTGAAGGAAACTTGAAAAAGCAGAACAACAAACCTATTTTCCTCAGAATGCGGATGAATTGATAGGAACTTTCCGGGAACCGCTAAACCAGCCCACATACAAAACACTGACCCTAACAACAATTCCATCACCACCTGAAAGTAAGCAAAGAGGGGAAACAAAAATCAATCGCAACGGAAAAATAATAAAAATAAAATTTCATGCACAAGGAAAACTTGCAGCAAATCTGACATTCATTGGAGGCCCGGAAAATTCCTCCTCTATGATATTCAACAAACCTCTATCTGAAAATGCCCAAAAAGAAAAAAAAGTGATGAAATTGGAATCATCAATATAATTGAAAACTGCATCAAAGTCCAGATTCCTGAACTGAATAGGAGAGGCTTACATTGAACGGTTGAATATGCAGAATGGGCGAGGAGCAGAACTCCAAATGACCCTGTTACAAAGCCGAAATCCATGCTTTTTACTTCTACTGAATCTCCGATCACTGCGGGCGTAGTACTCAACAAGTTAGAGATTTTGAGATTTGAAATTGTCTAGTGGGATTAGAATTACAGCTTCACTGAGCCACTTGGCCTGAGAAAACAGTGTTTATGAGCATAGTGGATTTGGGTTGGGGATTTGGCCTAATGGGCTTATAAAGCTTCACACTTGTCTCATGACAGGCTTAGCAGAAGATAACGCGTTTGGCTCTTATCTTTAGTTCTTCATGTACAATTTTCTATACTTCCTTCAACGCTGTATTCCTTGATATTCTCCATGATTGGCACCTGAACGAAAAAGAGGAAATGGGTCGACCTCTCAATCCTATTGAAGTAATCCCGAAACCAAGATTTTGTAGCGTTCCTAGAACTCCACCCAAGTTACTGCAACCCCACATTTCTCCTTCGTACACTAGAGATACTGTTAAATTTAGCAAGTATAGTGCAGTTCTAATTCACTCAAAAGGTTAGTAGATTGCTTTGAAATACATAAAAGCTTGTAGCTGTTCATTTGTTGAGGTTATTCATATTTTATATTGGCAGGTAATTTGCTGGTGGCAGATCATGGCAAAAGCCGGCCTCAATTTAAGGTACTCAGAAGTCTTTTTTGTTGAACTTGATGACCAGGATCGACTTCCTGGAAAATGAATGAAAATAGGTGTTTGATTTTGTTATTCATTTTCAATTTGTCATGCCTTTACCAGTCATATACTTGTAAGTTAGAGAATTAAAACATATGAAATTTCATTTTGGAGCAACTTACGGTTTGCCGTATTGATCCTCTATCAGTATCAACAGATTTGAGATGAACTTCGGACCTAATCAAATAGACCTCTCAATTGCTTTTCTACTCTTGTGGGATAATGGCATTGAATGCTATCAAGGAAATGTTCTTGACTAGCTAAGTCCTCGGATATGAAGTACTTTATTGTACAAGATATTTTGTTTTTGGAATCGAACCTCGCACAATTTGTGGTTTATGCAAGAGATTCAAGTTTGCTGAAACAACTTCTGGTCCATTAGTTCGAAAATTTGCTGCACCTTATGTTTCCCTTGTATCAATTATTTTCTCTATGTCATAGATGATTTTGGAGCTCTGTTATTAGAATTTTATGCTTATGGTAAGATTATAAATTCCATCTTCATTTTGGTCGTGTTTCTAGGTTAAGTTTAGTTATGTGGAAGATGTTGAGACCCTTCCGCATGTTCAAACTCTTAGGGAATTTCCAAAGGAGGAGCTTGCAGGAAAAGTTGTAATGGTTAGAATTGAAGATGCAATTTTCTCAGAAGAACTCGGCAAGAGCTGTGAAAAAGTTTCAAATGCCATTTTCACTATCAAGTATTTAAATGAACATGGGGCTAAAGTAATCCTTGTGAGTGCTTGGAGGAAGAAAAATAATGCAGAACATCTTAATGCATAGTCTGCTGCAGGTACAAATATAACCAATTGACTCACTTGGTTTAGTGCTTCTGATGCTTGTTTCAATTTAATAAGAGAGAGTACTATCCATTTCTAGGGTATCAAAATAACTTGAAATATCTCCTTTCATACAGAAATCTTATCATTGCTTCTTGAACTCAAAGTTGTTTTCGCACAATGTATTCATGATCCTAACTTGAAGATTGAAGTCCTCAAGAAAACAGATGCATTACTCCTTGAGAATCTCTATGAGTTCAAGGAGGAAGTTGCCAACTCTTCAATGTTCGCAAAAATGTTATCCTCAGGAGTTGATATTTTTGTCAACGACTGCTTTTCAGTCTCTCATAAAATCCTTGCTTCAACAGTAGCCATTGCACCCTTTTGTTGTGCTCTTTTAGCTGGCTTTCACTTTGAACAAAGTCTTCAATTGAAGAAAACCTCAGCTGCCGACAAGAAGCCTTATATTGCTATTGTATGTCTCAATCACAAGCATCCTAGTAATTATTATGTTAACCTTACAAACTCACAGCATATTTTCTTGACAGAATTTAGTCCTTTGTTTAGAATGTTTTATGCCTCATTAATTATGCGAAGTTCCTATCTGATGCAGATTGGAGGGGGCAATCTCTACAATAAAGCGGCTGCCTTGCAACTTTTAGTTTCTTATTGTGATGCTCTGGTCTTTGTTGGAATGATGTCATTTCAAATAATGCATGCTAGGATATTCTGTTTCTTCGAGTTTGATTGAACCTGGAGCACATCAATCAGCTAAGGACATAATTTGCTTTGCAAATGACAGGAATGTTCCAATTTTGTATCCCAAAGACTTCTGGTGCATGAAAGATTTCAAATCAAACCAAATGGAAGTATTTCCTTCTCATGGTATTTTGGATGGTGAGATTCTTTTTTATTTACATATATATTCTGAAACCCCACATCAATCTTACAATCGTTTCATATGATATTTTAGTAAGCACAGGTGAAATGAGTCTCTGTATCCTCTTGATGATTTGGTTGACTAGGTTATGGCATTTGTGCCTAACTATTGCATCTTAGGGTTCTAAATTGCATAAATAATGGTCAATTCTTGTCTAATAATTATTCTAGAGAATGCTGCTATGTTCTTACTGAAGGCACTAGCAAACAATGTTAAAAATATAGTCTTTGTTGAAAATTGGAGCAGCACTCTCGTAGCAATTTAAGCAAGGAGTTTAGTTTGAGCAACTATATACAGAAATCAATACCCCAGGTGGGAGTAATCTAAAAAATCAAAGTAAATGGGTTGTAATATATTTTATTATAGCCCTTTTTTGCTCTATTGAAAGCAACAGACTCTGTTAGTGAAGTATTGTAAATACTCTTCTCTTAACACAAATCAGTTTGACCTCACCTTATGCCGATTTATTATACACTGGCTTCAATGCTTATAAATATTTTGTATCAGTCATCATTATATCGATGTGTGATGAATTGCTATTACTTGTTTTATGGTATACCAATATATATAATTGGTAAAAACTGGTATATATTGATGACTGCCTTATCTGCTATGAACTATAGATAATTGGTGTAAGTTAACTTCTAACTTCATTCTCATCCGTAACATAATTATGGCATGTTCCTTTCTCATAGGCTGGTTACCTGTTGATCTTGGGCCTAAATCACTCAACGAAATAGATTCTTTTCTGATGAAGTGCAAGGTAAAAGCAAGAAAGTCTTTTGAAGTATATCAAGGCTACCTATTCCCTTCAGGTAGCCTGATTTGTTGTCCTGTTTATTTGTTGACGAACCTATTCTGCTTTATATGTTGTTACTACTCATGTTTGTTTCTGCTCGC
>CAOJBJ010426581.1:0-11772 GCA_948291685.1 Euphorbia celastroides | reverse complement strand
AGGGATCTTCTTCACTTTCTTCTCCTCAGTGTAGACTTTCCCTAGCCTCTTCAGTTCATTCACCAGATTGGTATATCTGGTGTTCATATCACTGATTGACTCCTTGTAAAGCATTCTAAAAGTCTCAATTTTTTCAATCAGTAGGTCAATTTTGGCATCATTGACCTTGTTGGTGCCTTCATAAGTTACTTCCAGCTTCTTCCACATCTCTTTTGTTGTTTCACAGCCAGTAAATCTGTCTGTTTTAGCAATGCTTAGGCCACAAATTAGCATTGTCATGGCATTCACATTCTCCTTGGTTCTTCTAAAGTCATCATCATCCCACTCAGAGGTAGGCCTTAACATTCCAAAGTTTGCCCTAGGAACATAAGGACCTTCTTCGATGGCCAACCAAGCATACATACTCTTTGATTGGATGAAATACTTTATTCTGATCTTCTAGAAGGAGTAATGTTCTCATGTGAACAAAGGAGGTCTGGTGATGCAGTTTCCTTCAGGAGCAAGCTGATTTGGCGAGCCATTTCTTTACTTGTGGATTGTATGGATCTTTAGCTACAAGACTGTTAGGACTTTTTTTAGCACTTGCTCTGATACCAGTTGTTGGTCCCTTAGGAGCAAACAATTGGGTAAGAGGGGGTGAATGACCTTTTTCGCGGAGAATGGTTTGCAATTTAAAACAATTCAGGTTCGGGACTCAAGGCAGATTCCGGATGATAACGGTTAATGAACAAGATGAATTTAAATTGCACACAAGATTTTTATCCTGGTTCGACCTCGCCTACTCTAGTCCCTAGAACTCCTGCTGGGCTTTAATCCACTAAAGGATTCCTTTGTGGGCAGGAATCAAGCCTTTTACAAGTTGTTACCGAAAAGCACCACTTTCCGAAAATAGGATATACCACTAAACTCTCACTAGCTTAGTTGAGTCCTTTCAACGGGATATGCCGTTTCTAATCACTCACCCGGATCTAGAAACTAAGTCCCACTTTCCAATCCTCTTATTGAAAAGATTTACAACTTTGATTTTACAAAGAAATTTTAGAATAGATTTGAAACAAGATCTTGTTCTCTTTGATTTTCGTTAGCCGATAACTTGAAATTTTTATAGCTCTCGAAAGCTTGGAAAATCAGCAGCTTCTTCATGCTCCAAGTTCCTCTATTTATAGGTTGGGCAATAATGCTACTGTTGGAGAGGATTAATTCTGGATCGTTGAAGAAGCTAAGTGTAGGCGCATCCGGACCGTCCCTTTGGCCGTTAGACACAATTTAATGCCCGTTGTAGCTAGGGATGTGTGCGCCAATGTAGGATCATAGAATTTCAGACAAAATCTTTTGTCTGAAGAACATCCTTGTACGTTCTAAATCAGCTGTGTAGTCCACATGCTCCTCTATTGGTTGATCAGTGACTTTATGTCGCTCTCGCCATGCTGTTTTTGTCTTTTAGTTTCTCTCTTCATTAAATGCCCCGACAGTTGGTGGACTGCATTTAATGCTTCTTAAAGACCGGTTTTGATCTTTCTTCACGCATTTAGATATTTTGAATTTATTTATGACCGGATCCACTTCTATCCACGTGGATATCGGATCTTTTCCTTGCCAGCTGTATTCCGGAACTTCCTGATCCGGATCTCTTCCTTGACCTTTACCTCTTAGATTTTGTTTATCTTCAAACTCTACTCGAAATGGGTCGGATCTTGGCTTTAATTAGATCTTCTATTTTGGTGAGCCACTTTCAAGAGTAACTTATGATTACGAAATAAAACCGTGGAAGATCATTACAAAATAATAATTAACTTGCAAAAAAG
This sequence comes from Euphorbia celastroides, assembly GCA_948291685.1. Lineage (NCBI taxonomy): Eukaryota > Viridiplantae > Streptophyta > Magnoliopsida > Malpighiales > Euphorbiaceae > Euphorbia > Euphorbia celastroides. The sequence continues at coordinate 9,967 of CAOJBJ010426581.1, read as the reverse complement.
ACCAGTTTGGGTACAAGTTTTAGTGAAATGGATTGGTCCATAAGAGAAGCGAAAAAACCGACTCGTTTGAGCAGCTTCTATTATTTGCTATTCATAAATGTCTCTTCTCACACTCCCTAAACGATTTTGTGTGTTTCCTCCATCTCTTTCTCTACTTAATCGGTTTCAATGCAGAAGGTCTTTTTGCCTCAAAATGTCCGCCCAGTCATCGCCGCCGCTCACTCAGTCCATCTCCTTGCCTTCTCAACCGGCTCAGCCCGTCCAAATCGTCGCTGCCCCTGACGTCTCCGATTCCGATTTCAGGCATTTTCCGTTTCGACTGTTAATTTTCTGTTTAAATGCTCTATTATCTCTAAGTGAACAATTTGACTCGCTTTTCGTGCTGCTACAGGCGCGCTATTGATTCCTCCTTGTTTAAGCAGTGGCTGAAGTACTTGCAATCTGAGTCTGGCATTTTAGCTAATGGGGAGTTTGAATTAAGAAAAGTTCTTGTTCAGGTTTGTCTTGTTGCTTTTTCTGATTGGATTATGCTGCATCTTTCACTTATTTGATGAGCATCTAAGTTAGAATTGAACTATAAGCAGTTAAGTGATTTAGCATAGTGCAGGAAGAAAATTGTTCTCAATCTTATCATGACTATAGTCTTAAAATAAGGGTTGTTTTGTTGTAATTGTGCATTGTGATCTGTATATATTGGTACAGGGAGTCGATATGTTTGGACAGCGCATTGGTTTTGTGAAATTCAAGGCTGATATTTATGATCTGACAACTGGAAGCAAGGTATTTGCTTGCTCCTTGACTAAATTTCTTGTTGAATAAGTACTAACTTCAACTAAATCTTATTGTATAAGTACTAAATTGAAATGAAACTTGTTGAATATTGAACTAAAACTTGTTGAATAACTACTAACACAACTGTAACTTATTGAATAAGTACTGAATTGGATGGAACCAATTGAACTGAATGGACCGAAATTGAACTGAATGGAAAATAAGTTGAAAAGAACATAGCCTTAGCATATGCAGTTAGGTAAGACTTTGTGTTCTTATGTAGTTGTACAAGATGTCCCACAATTATTTGGCATTTGAATCAATATTGTAACTCTATGAGCCCATACTCTTCATGGACTCAAACTTGCTTAGGTTCCCGGTATAGTATTTGCCAGAGGACCGGCTGTGACAGTGCTTGTTCTTTTAGAATCTGAGGGGGAAACCTATGCAGTTCTTACTGAGCAGGTGATTTGTTGTTTTCCATACCTCAACTTCAATGTGTTTGGCCTTTTACAATATGTTAGCTACTTTTATAGAGTAATGTATCCATAATCTGATGGTGAATCTCATGAATTTATAAGGTAAGGGTTCCCACTGGAAGGGTTGTTTTGGAATTACCTGCTGGGATGCTGGATGATGACAAGGGTGATTTTGTTGGCACTGCAGTTCGCGAGGTCTTTTTTCTCTATGCATTAGTGTCTTCTCTTTCGATTTGTTTTAGTAATGACTAGTTCAACTCGTGGAGAGTGGTAGGAAATTAAAGATTAATGTCATATGAAATGTTTCAGTTTACAGATTTTTCTTTGATAGGTCGAAGAAGAAACTGGAGTTCATTTAAAACTTGAAGATATGGTAAATCTCACAGCCTTTCTTGACCCGTCAACTGGAGGCAGAGTTATTCCATCTCCTGTATGTATGGAATCCTCATTTAATTCTTATCATTGCTATGGAAAATCCAGTTGAAAAGATAATATAAAAGATTTTACCTTAGAATAATTGATGTTTTAGGCCAGCTATCTTCAGATCATGTACAGTCTAATGTCTAGCATTTGCAGATGAGTCAGTATTGCTTTTGTTAGAAATTGCAGTTTGAAGACGCAGTTGCTTGTTGTAATAATTTTGTTTTGTAAATGTTAAAGAACATTGATTCATTTGAGAAACAACTGATCTAAGTATACATCTTTTTCCTTTTTCATTTTCATGGGGTAGGGAGGCTGTGATGAAGAAATTAGCATATTTCTGTATAAAGGGAGTGTTCGAAAAGAAGTCATCAGTCAACTGCAAGGCAAAGAGACTGGGCTTCGAGATCATGGAGAGTTGATTAAGGTTCGGGTTGTCCTTTATGAGAAGCTATGGCGCATCACAGCTGATGCTAAGGTGCTGATGGCCATTGCACTTTATGAGATGGCCAAGAGGGAAGGACTATTACCATTGACCTTTTAACATTGTGACTTTTCTTGTTCAAGAATTTTGAAGTAATATTGTTGTAGAATCTTCATATAATTGAAAATAGACCAGAAGCCTTGGAATAACAATCAACACCATCCATTATATATTAACAAATATGCCACGCAATGTCTATTTTAAATTCTTTTCAAGCATTGAACGGCTTTGGTATAGTGTGTCCAACTGATAACTTTTATGTGTTAGTTCATCACGTTTGTAATATAAATCGCTGTCGCTCAAACAAGAGAAACATATTATATTATGCATAGATTATTTCAGCACAACATTACAAGTTTAATCAATGCCAGCAGCCATTGATCTGATATTCCCTTGAGTTCTTGCCATTTCCATCCAACAAATCCTTCCATTTACTATGGAAAATAGAAGTCGGAATACGTTGGCAATCATGTTGTTGGGTTTCCTTCTTATCCTCACTTTCATGTTTGGCTCCTGTTTGGCCATTCTTGAGAATTATGCAGATGATAAAACACAAGAGACCTATATCGTTCTTCTGCAGAAACCAAAAGCTGTATTGTTCCCACAGCCCGAAGATTTAGATAACTGGTATAAATCCTTTTTGCCAATTGCTACCTTTGGTTCAGGGGATTCGCGCTTAATGCATTCTTATCGACATGTGGTGACCGGTTTTTCTGCAAAACTTACAGCAGTAAAACTTGAAGAAATAAAGAAAAAGGATGGATTTATTGCAGCTCTTCCTAGAAAGATTGTCCCTTTCCATACAACACACACGCCAAGTTTTTTGGGTATACAAAAAGGTATAGGACTATGGAGCCCTTCAAATTCAGGAAAGGGAATGATCATCGGACTAGTTGACAGTGGAATAACAGCCGACCATCCGTCTTTTAGCAGTGAATTAATGCCGCCTCCACCTGCAAATTGGAAAGGCAAATGCGACAACGCAATATTATGCAACAACAAAATTATTGGTTTGAGAAATTTCGCTCTTAACAGTAAAAACACATCAGATGAGTTCAGGCACGGGACCCACACAGCCAGCACAGCAGCCGGTAGTCCTGTACAAGGTGTGAGTTACTTTGGGCAGGCCAATGGCACAGCAACCGGCGTGGCCCCACTAGCACATGTGGCTATGTACAAGGTTTCTGGTAGACATAGTGATGCCTGTGATAGTGAAATATTGGCTGCAATGGATGCTGCAATTGAGGACGGCGTTGATGTGCTTTCGCTTTCCCTTGGTATCGGTTCTCTTCCATTTTATGAGGATGTAATTGCAATGGGGGTGTTTGCAGCTATCAAAAACGGAATCTTTGTTTCTTGCTCAGCGGGAAATTCTGGACCTTATAACAGTTCGTTATCAAACGAGGCACCGTGGATTCTAACAGTTGGAGCTAGCACTGTTGACCGAGCCATAAGAGCAACAATATTACTTGGAAACAATGAAGAGTTAAGCGGTGAATCTTTATACCAGCCAACCGATTTTCCTTCAAAACTGACGCCTCTTGTATATGCAGGCGCAGTTACTAATCCATCGTATGGGTCATGTGAGCCGGGGACACTGAGAACTGCTGATGTGAAAGGAAAAATAGTATTATGTGAAGGAGGCGGCTTGGACGAAGATATTTCGAAAGGCCAAGAAGTCAAAGACAATGGAGGGGCTGCCATGATTCTAATGAACAAGGAGTTTGTTGGCTTTATTACAACACCGACACTTCATGTTCTGCCAGCATCACAAGTAAGCTACCTTTCAGGATTAGCTATTAAATCCTACATAAACTCATCATCAACTCCAACAGCTACAATCTTGTTCAAAGGTACTGTAGTGGGGAAAACAGAAGTCCCTGAAGATCCTCAAGTGGCCATTTTTTCTTCAAGAGGTCCTCGCATTGCGAGTCCCGGGATTCTGAAGCCCGACATAATTGGCCCTGGAGTTAAAGTCTTAGCTGCCTGGCCTGTTTCGGTTGACAATAGCAGCAATAAGTTTGCTATGGACTCAGGAACCTCAATGTCTTGCCCTCACTTAGCCGGCCTTGCAGCTCTGCTTAAAAAAGCTCATCCTGAATGGTCGCCTGCTGCCATAAAATCAGCCATTATGACCACTGCTGATTTGAACAACCTCAGAGGCAATCCCATTTCTGATCAACAACTTGTTGTGTCGAATGTCTTTGAAATGGGAGCGGGCCATGTGAACCCGGACAGAGCGACTGATCCAGGGCTAGTTTATGACATCGAACCTGAAGATTACATTCCTTACTTGTGTGGGTTGGGCTATTCTGACAAAGAGGTGGGACTTATCGTTCAAGAACGTGTTGTATGCTCAAATGAATCGAGCATATCTGAAGCTCAATTGATTACCCATCGTTTTCGATTAAATTGGGATCTATTCCAAAGACATACACTAGAACCGTGACAAATGTTGGGTATGCCATCTCTGATTACAGTGTGGAGGTCTTGGTGCCAGTAGGGGTGGATGTTGTAGTAAAACCTGAGAGAATTTTTTTCTCCTGAGTGAACCAAAAATCCAGATACTCAGTGACATTTACGAAGAACTCGAAAGCAAGTGGTACTTTTTCTCAGGGGTACTTAAATTGGGTGGCTCAGGGATATAATGTTCGTAGTCCGATTGCTGTCATTTTTGAATGAGTATGGTTACTTTCATTTTCTTTTTAGTTTATTGTTCTGAAGGTGTAAACCAATTAACTTGTATCAATTCAATTAGGCAATCTTTTATTGGCACATATAATAGTTATACATTAGGATATCCAGAGTATGCTCTAATGTTAGAGAAGGTATACAAATAAATGCCCCATATTACTCAAAAACAAAACACTGCATATCAATAAAAAAAACATAAATTATGACACTATTTTTTAAAAAACAAAACAATTCTGTAATAGAAACACATAATTTCTGCATAAACTCAAGCGGAACAACATTTTCTTTTCTCAAATTGCTCTTTCACTTTCCAGCTGAAATTCAATGTTGGATTATAGTTTTTTCTTAAAGTTAAAGAGATGAACAAAGACTGGTATTGGGAAAATAAATAGTCGGGCTTGTCGTTGACATGTTAGAGATTGATATTATGCATTGCTTATGCCGAAAAATCATTAGCATTTTCATCAACATGCATCTCAACAATTTATAAAAGAAACATAATCATCAGAACCATAAAAGCAAAAAATGCATGACTGGGTTCATTAATCAATTAAATTAAAGGACCAAGGTATAGCCATACGTCTATTGCATAGGTGAAAATTGACCATGTCCAACTTTTAAATTATTAATAAGGGCCATGAGAAAGGCTATGTCCATTGATATCTTTTAAGCATAACTTGTTTGTATCACAATGATGAGAAATTAAATAAATGCAAAGAATTCCAGTCTGTACATCACAACATCTACAAATGCAGCCGGCCATCTTTGCTTTAAATAGTTGATCTAAGTAGCTAAAAGTTCACCATCACAAATCTAGTTTTCCATTCAGAATGGAAAACAAAAGCTGCAAGAACTTAGCAACAATGTTACTTATATTCCTTATTATTATTAATTTCATGTTTAGCCCTTCTCTTGCCATCACAGAGGGCTCGGTTTCACATTCAAAGTTTGCAGTAGACGAAAATTCACAAGAAATCTTTGATACCTACATTGTTTTTGTACAGAAACCTGAAGGCTTATCGTTCTCGAACACTGAAGAGTTACATAGCTGGTACCACTCGTTTCTGCCGGCTACAACCTTTGGCTCTGAGCAGTCGCGCCTAGTACATGCTTACCACCACGTGGCAACAGGGTTTGCACCAAAGCTTACAGCAGCTGACGTGGCAGAAATGGGGAAGAAAAACGGGTTCATTTCAGCCCGCCCGAGAAGGATGGTTCCCCTGCACACAACCGAAACACCCAACTTTCTTGGCCTGCAGAAAAACACAGGCCTCTGGAACTCCTCAAATGGCGGAAAGGGACTAATTCTTGGACTTATTGACAGCGGAATAACAGCTGAGCACCCGTCTTTTAGCGACAAGGCAATGCCGCCCTCACCAGCAAAATGGAAGGGCAAATGCGACAATGAAATACTGTGCAACAACAAACTCATCGGGGCCAGAAACTTCGCTCTCGACAGCAACAACACGTCGGATGAGTTCAGGCATGGGACCCACACTGCCAGCACAGCAGCCGGTAGCCCCTTTGAAGGCGTGAGTAACTTCGGACAGGCCAATGGGACCACCATTGGCATGGCCCCACTGGCCCACATAGCCATGTACAAAGTCTCCGGTAGGCCCGGTGAGGCCGGCGACAGTGAAATATTGGCTGCAATGGATGCTGCCATCGAGGATGGCGTTGATGTGATGTCGCTTTCTCTTGGGATCGGGACCCATCTGTTTTATGATGATGTGATTGCATTGGGTGCATTTGCAGCTATTAAGAAGGGTATCTTTGTGAGTTGCTCAGCTGGGAATTCCGGGCCTGATAATAGTAGTCTATCAAACGAGGCACCGTGGATTTTGACAGTGGGGGCAAGCACCGTCGATAGAGCTATCAGAGCGACGGTTTTACTTGGAAATAGTGCGTTTTTCAACGGTGAATCTCTTTTCCAACCGAAGGATTTTTCTTCTACGCTAGTCCCGCTTGTTTACCCCGGTGCAAATGGAAATTCAACCTCTGCAAATTGCTTTTCGCTGAGCGATATCGATGTGAAAGGAAAGATAGTGTTGTGTGAGGGAGGAGGATTCGATGATATCTGAAAGGACAAGAAGTGAAGGATAATGGCGGATTAGGCATGATTGTCATGAATGACGAGGATGAAGGCTTTATTACAACACCAAGGCTTCATGTTCTGCCAGCATCACAAGTGAGCTACCTTTCGGGAGTAGCAATTAAATCTTACATAAACTCGACATCGACTCCAACAGCTACAATCTTGTTAAGAGGAACTGTAGTAGGGACATCGGTCCCTGAAGCCCCCCCAAGTTGCCATTTTTTATTCGAGAGGTCCTAGCGTTGCAAGTCCCGGGATTCTGAAGCCTGACATAATTGGTCATGGAGTGAGAGTGTTAGCCGCCTGGCCTGTTTCGGTTGACAATTCAACCAACAAATTTGCTATGATATCTGGCACTTCAATGTCTTGCCCTCATTTAGCCGGTATTGCAACTCTTCTGAAAAATGCACATCCCGATTGGTCGCCTGCTGCCATAAAATCAGCCATTATGACCACTGCTAATTTGAACAATCTTGGAGGCGATCCAATTTCTGATCAAGAATTTGTTGTAGCCAATGTCTTTGACATGGGTGCGGGCCATGTGAACCCGAACAGAGCAGCCAATCCGGGGCTTGTCTATGATATCACACCCGAAGATTACATTCCATACTTGTGTGGTTTGGGATATTCTGACAAAGAGGTTGGACTTGTGGTTCAAAGGAATGTTCTTTGTTCGAATGGTTCGAGTATACCCGAAGCTCAGCTGAATTACCCGTCGTTTTCTATTAAGTTGGGATCTACCCCTAAGGCTTACACTAGAACTGTGACAAATGTTGGAGTGGCGAGCTCAGTTTACACCGTTGACATTTTGGCTCCACATGGGGTAGATGTTCAAGTGAAACCGGATAAAATTAATTTCACAGGGGTGAAACAAAAAGCGACATACTCGGTAACATTCAGCAAAAATGCGAATGCAAGTGGAACTTTTTCTCAGGGATACTTGAATTGGGTGGCTGAGGGGTACAGTGTTCGTAGTCCAATTGCAGTCCTTTTTGAATGAGATTGAAAAGAACTACTGCTGCACCTGGATCACGGTTCATCAGTTTTACAAAAAAATCTGTTGGTTTGAATTTATTTAACAATTTTATATGTATTGTTGTACTCATGAAGGAAATGCATTCTTAAGTACTTACTGTACTGATTATTCATTTGACATGTTAATTACAAGTCCAATTGAAATTCTGACCAACAAAAGAAGTAATTCCTTTTTGTTTGACTATACATGTCTAGTACTAACAAACCTGAAAAAGATCAATTCAGCCATCAAGGGACTCAAAAATAATTTGAATTGATGACATTCTTGTTACGGTAATCCTCTGACATAACAGTAGCTTAGATCTGAGAACATAGCAGCCAATTAATCAGTTATTCGGGATTCATTAAATTCGAGAAAATAGAATTTGAAGGAAATTCAGAATGAGTTGTCTACCTCCTTGTCGATCATGTTCCTGGCTTTTGATATGTCAATGACTGTTTTGGAGCATATAGAACAAAAATACCTGCAAAGTTAAAGCTAAAGCTAAGTACTGACATAGAATATCAACTAACATCCTTTCAACTGTCCAATTTAAGCTTTTTTATAATCTAAGGAGCTTACTTTTAGCGCCTTATCGCCTCGGTGTAACATTTAAAGTGCATAGTATGCCCACAATTCCCCATGCATTTGAGCAAATTTACAAATTGTATGATTAAATCCTCCTCAAATATTCTCAGGGGTAATGTCAACAAATTTTTCTTCATATATTTTTTCATTTCATCAACATGCATTAGTTTTATAAATGGCTGTGGCTTTTAAATTTTGAAAACACGTCGTATCGTACTGTAAAAAAACAAAAGAAAGATAAAATCCCCACACACAACACAAGCAGCAAAATTGAGAAAAGGAAAAGTAAAGAACAGAGTGTGAGAATTTTCAACCCATAAAATTGCCGACATCCTGATAGGAATATGACTAGTAGTAAAGGGTAGTTTAATAATTGAATAAATAGACATAGATTAGGGTTTTTCTAGTTGGGTATTTAAGGAGAGTTTATGAGAGCAAAAGGCAGGCTGATTTTGTGTGAGAGAATACTGCAGTTGGCAGTGGCTCCTTTAGGAGAGGGAAGTTCACATCCTGTGGAGGCTTAGGCCTTTTCTTTATCTTGTAATCACTTTTCTCCATTTAATCAAATACAGAAGTTTAGAGTTTCATCTTCAAATCCTGTTCTCTTTTCATAATTTCTGGATTTACAATTCGATTTTCTATCACATCCACCTTAAACTTGGAAGTTGGAAGTCGATGTTCTGTTCAACCTTCCTTCTTCGTCACCTCGCCGGCCACAGATATTTAAGGTACTTCATATGCTTTTCAATGAAAGAATCCCTATTTCGATTTCGTGATGGTCAGACCATTTTCAGTACAATTCACATTTTTCATCATTAATTGCACATATTATCTATTTGATTGTCGATATAAATACCTTTTGAGTCTTGTTAGTGTCTAACCTATTTAAATTATCTATTTGTGTCTCACCTATATAATTTTGGCACATTTAATACTCAGTGTTAAAGGAATGCCCCGATAAAAGACAATGGAGTTGCACATGAAAAAATAAATATTTTAAAAGTAGTTCTTTTCAAAATCCAATTTTCTGCTTCCCATAGATAAAAAAAAACCTGAATAGAAAGAGAGAAGCAGGTCCCCATTTGAATTCGAAATTGAAACTGCTCATGAAAGTGACATATAAAGCGAAATTGAATGGAGCATAGTAGAGCAGCAGAGAACTCAATAGTAGAAAATAGAAAGGGAGGCACAGAGTAATAAAAAGGGAGAAGGGAAAAGTTCATTTTTTCTGTTATTAGAAAAGCAGACAAAACTCACAGCTGACTCTTGTGTGTTTGTCATATGTAATGTCCACGTGGAAACACACTTCCTCACCCTCCTTAATCTTCAAAATTAACTTTAATTAAAGAACAGTTGAAATTAACTCGCACTACTAGATATGATATAGATCTCAAATCTCACTAATACAGATGCAGATGCAG
>CAOJBJ010426332.1:0-18539 GCA_948291685.1 Euphorbia celastroides | reverse complement strand
TTGATTAATTGTGGGTTTACCTAAATTCATTTTAGGGTTTAATTCCATGTTGAGTGGCTTTATACCGAAAGGTTGATTGATTACCTAGCTTCAATTTAAGGTTTCCTTAATTGACCGCTTTAGGTGATGTTGATGAGAATGGTCATTTTAGACCGGAGATGAAATGAAATTCAGAGAAAAGTGAAAAGAGAATTATATCTTGTTCGCCTTGGAACCGCTCCTCAAATCCAGATTAATTCAATTAAACTTTAGTTTAAATTAAAATTTAATCAGGCAGCAATTCGAATGCAATTCAAAAATAAAGACTCTAGTTGTCAGACAGAAATCTTCGAAAAGATCGAATAAGGACTTAGAGAGAAGAGGCTAGTGCTCCGAATAGCCGGGGTCCGGATTACTGAGGTGAGGGGCCTATTTATAGGCAAAAGGGGGTGAAAAGGCAGGAAAAAGGGCTTCCTGGCGCACGTGTACCGTTGCCCGGCGCATGGGCGCCGGTGGCCGACGCACGGGCGCCATTGGATGGCGCACATGCGCCGACGCAGGTGCGCCACTGGCCGACGCATGGGCGCCAATGGATGGCGCACATGCGCTGTTGACGGCGCATGTGTGCCATTGGCCGGCGCACATGCGCCCTGGACGGTGCATATGCGCCAAAGGCCTGCGCATGGGCGGCTGGCGGGACACACTCGTTCGGTGCAATTCTTCGCATTTTTCACGATTTTCGGGAGCTTCGGACCTCTGAAAATAAATCCAAGATTAGTTCTGCGATTCTCGTTCCATTGCGGACGTTTTGAGTGGTATGTTGGCATGCTTCTGGAGACTTTTACCGGTGCTGCGCTGTGTCCTTCAACTGAACTTTCAAGCCGAAAAATCGAGTATTGACACAAGTAAACCAATTTCTATTAACTATGGTGGGAAGGCAATTCATATTTATTCCAATTTGAGGCAAGCAGTTACTTGCACTCATGTTAGCTCAGACTTCTTGTCCTTTGTAGTGAGATCCTTCTCAAATGGAAGCTGAACTACCATGAACCCTATCTTTCTACCTCCCATTTTCTCCCCTCTAATCAGTACTTCCAGGGCTTCCAACTGTATCATTGAGTCCTCCCCTATGACTCAAATTACTAGTGGTCCTGAAGCTTGGCGTTCTGTAGATCTCGCTTTAGATGCTCGTCATGAAGCAGATTTGATATTTGAGACATGCATGCAGGTTGGGTTGTTTGATGAAGCTCATAGGTAGTAGATTGTCGCGACACTGTGTCGTCGAGACTCGAGATAGTCTGTTGCCTTTTCTAGGTTGTATCTCTCCATCCTATGTTAGCTTTTATTAGTTGGAATTGTCGGGGAGGTTTACGCAACAATTTGAAGCAATCATTTGTTAAGAATTGTTGTAGTAAACACAATTTACAATTTTTTGTGCTTTATGAAACTAAAGTGGCCGAGGTTTCTGAAAATGTTGTCAAGAAGTTTTGGGGTCATAATGATTTTAATTATATTGCTATTCCTACCATTGTGCCTCGGGTGGGTTGTTAATATCTTGGAACACTTTTTATTCAGGGTGTTTTATTGCCTCGAGGGAGAGTGGTCGTTGGTGTCTCGCTTTGATTTGGATAATTCTTCTTTCTATGTTTTGGCTATGTATGGCTATACTATTATACTTTGATATCGCAATTATGGGAAGATCTTCTACCGGTTGTGGAGAGGTATGACTGACTTATTGTTTGTGGGGACTTTAATAATACTTTATATGCTTTTGAGCGATCCGGTGTCATAGCCAGTCCATCCATGGAAACTTTCCGGCATTTTATCTCGGAAGGGGAGCTTCTTGATCTTCCTCTCCAGGGTCTGCAGTATACTTGGTCAAATTCTAGAGCTTATTCTTGTATTGATCGGATTTTGGTCTCATGTTCATTGTCAGATTATTGGCCTACATTGGTCGTTTCTATAGTAGACTCCACTTTATCAGACAACTTGCCTCTTCTTTTTTAGTCTACTCTACCTCAGGATAAAGGACCAAGGCCATCCGTTCATTGTTGGTGGGATCATCCAGATTTTGATGGCTTTCTTGCAATCCAAATGGGCTGATATTTCTTCCTCTAATCTGGGTATTGAAATTAATGCTAAACTGCGGCTCTTGAGGTATTTTATCTGTTAATGGCATAGGGCTCACTTTAGGAATTTAGAGCGAGAGATTGAGGACCTAGAAACTTTGGTGTTGGCTCTTACTTTCGATGCAGACCCTCGGCCTTTACAAGAGGCAACCATAACTGAATTACAGTCTCAGAAAGAGTTGCTTCTCGCTAAGCGGCGATACCTTGAATCAATTCGTCATCAGCAGTCTCGGGTCAAATGGAGCATGATTAGGATATGATAATACCACCTTCTTTCACAGAGTTGCAACTTCCAGGTTTCGTCAAAATATGATAATTCAGCTGCAAGATGGTGAGTCTGTTTTGACAGACAAGGATATTATTCAAGGCTGGATCCTGTCTTTTTATGCACAGCTCTTCAGCCCCATTAGATCAGTACCCTACTCTTTAGATGGTCTTGGCTTCAAGCAAGTGCCGGCTGCACATAATGCTATTCTTATTGCTCCTTTCCTAGAAGATGAAGTTTGGGAGGCAGTTAAGGCATGTGGAGATAATAAGGCATCGGGTCCTGATGGTTTCAATTTTTTCTTCTATAAGAGATTTTGGAGATGCTTGAAACCTGACATTATGGCTCTTTTAGAGCGTTTTTTCACATCACAGTCTCTTCCGGATGCAATATAAACCTCGTTCACATTCCTTGTTCCAAAGTTCTCGGGCTCTCATCAGATAAGTAGCTTTAGACTAATTTCATTGATTCATGGCATTTATAAGATACTTGCAAAGTTATTATCTAGGCATCTCCAATTGATTTTGCCTCATGTTATATCCAATAATCAATTTTCATTTGTCAAGGGGCGAAATATTCATGAATGCTCTTTTATTGCCTCTAAGGTTTTGCATGAACTGCATTCTAGCCATATACCTTATTTATGCTTGAAATTGGATTTTCATAAGGCCTTTGATAGTGTCTCCTAGATTACATTGATATTGTGCTGAGGCGTATGGGGTTTGATTCAGTCTAGATTTCTTGGCTTTCGAGTTGTAAGAAAAACTCAACTACATCCATTTTGATTAATGGGTGCCCCACTGATCCAACTGCCATTCATAAAGGGGGTTAAGCAGGGTGACCCGATGTCTCCTTTTATCTTCGTGTTAGCGATAGAGGGGCTAAAACAATTATTTACCACCGCCATTCAAGAGGGTCTTATTCCTGGATTTTGACTTGGGGACTCTCCTTGCTCCAGTTTGCGAATGGTACTCTTTGTTTGTTGCCAGCTAAGGTTAGTGTTTTACCAACCTATGTGAGACTCTTACGATGCTTTAAACTGATTTCAGGCTTGATTTCAACAAAAGCTCCATCTTCCGTGTTAGAGTTGATGATTCCATAACTCAAGAATGTGCCTCGATCTTTGGATGTCGAGCTGAGTCTCTCCCAAACTTTCTAATTGGAAGGGTTGGTCTCTATCTTATGCGGGTCGACTTGTTCTCATTAAATCGGTATGGTCTTCTCTTCTAGTTTATCAGCTATCTATTTTTCACCTACCTTCCTCGGTTCAAAACTCTCTAGTTTCTATTTTGAGGAATTTTGTTTGGAGGGGTTGTCATGAATATAATGGCATTTGTAAAATTAGCTAGGACACAATTTCTTTACCAAAAGATTATGGCGGATTATCAATTCAGGATCTACGTGTAATGAATTCGAGTTTGCTCTTTAAATGGGTGTGGAGAATTCGACATTCAAACCATGACTCTCTTTGGTACCAAGTTTTTATTTGTCGTCATGGTTTTTCTTCATGGTTTGATTTAGTTGGTGTGGATACAAAAAACCTTTCCCACATTTGGAAAGGTATTATCAAATGTTGCACGGCTAATGTAGATGTGTGGAAGCATTTTTTGAGTTCCATTTCAGTCCAAAGTGGAAATGGGGAATATGCCTTGTTCTGGCATGATAATTGGACAACAAATGTTCCTTTATGTTCATTATTTCCTGATTTATTTATGTTGTCCAATATGAAGATGTGTTCGGTTTCCTTTTCTTGTAATTGGCTATTTAGTGCCACCCCCTTTTAGAGACCCTTTTGGAAGCGTCATTTAAGAATTTTAAGTAAAGATTGGGTCCTTGAACTGTGAAACTAGATTACTGAAGCTTTCCTTGTTCTTTTTCAACAAGGTGTCGAATTTTTGCAGAGTGACGGCTACCCTCAGGGTTTGGTTCCCGTAGCCTGTTTGTTCTAGCCGACTCCTGACTCATTTTATTTGTCCCTTGCTTCAAATGCAGATTTCTATGTGTCCTCTTTTGGTTCAGCTATTATTCAGCAAGGCTTTCCTACTGGTAAGTCAGCCCATTACTCTTTGCTTTGGAGTGCTTTAGTTCTTCTGAAGATTAAGTTTTTTGGCTGGTTACTTATCCACTCTCATTTACCAATGAGAGCATTCTTGTTTCAGCGACATGTGAATACTATCTCTGACTCGATGTGCCCGTTCTTGTTAGGAGGAGGAATTTGTGGAGCGCGCTTTCTTATTCTGCAAGGGTAGTGTAGTTTTTGGGCTTAATTTCTGTCTTGGTTGGGTATTCAATTTGTTATGACAGATTCAGTCGTGGGTTTCCTTGATCTATGGATCTCTTTCTTTGGTGGCGGCATGACTAGAGATTTTGGAGTGGCACTTTGGTTTTATGTAATGTGGCTGCTTTGGTTCAGGCGAAACAAATTCATTTTTGAAGCCTCTTTGGCGGAAGAGGATATTTTTAGTCGTAGTATTCATTTATGTTGGTTTTTCTTTTGTTGTAAGAAAAAGCGTTTGAGCTTCTCGGTTTCAAATTTGTTCATTGCACCGAGACCTATCTTGTGTACAAACTCTTTGTAAGCGTGCTTCTCTTTTATTTAAAAAAGGGAGGGGATGTTTTGTAGGGTAGCGGGGAAACAGCTCGGGACTCTGCTCCTGAAATTTTCACTATGTCTTTTCTTTTTCTGTCGGGAGAACACATCGTTCCTCCGGGAGTTTTTAAAAAAAAAACTGTATGAGCGTATACTTAAGGTTTACAATTGGGTCTAAAGGATCAGAGAATGCATTCCTCATAGGAAAATTGTAGTTGATGTCAAAATAATTGATTGTAATTTTGTTTTATTTTAGACAATTTTTCATTTTGTAACTATGTCTAATTTATCTTAACTTTAATTAATTTTATAAGCATACCTAATTTGATAGAGGGTGGTCTCCATTATCACTCTCTTAATTATTTAGAGCTTAAAATTTTAACCGGCCATATTTCTCAAGCCCTTAACTTTTTTGACAAAATTCTTTAGAATATTTTATTCGCTATATTTTTCTCTTTAAAACAAAATTCATATTGTTATTCTTTTGATGAACTTTTTTGCATTCAAATTGTTATACCAAAATCAAAATTGGTATTGAATTTTGGTAGAGTTTTAGTAAGACTGAGTGCAAGGGTCCCTAAACGAGTGGATTAGGAGGGTACTTGTAGGAAAAATTAGGGTTTTACGGGTGTGTGAAGTTCTCAAAAAATTCTAGGCCAAGGGGCCCATATGGGGGAACGGGAGAGATAGGCCGAATCTATCCCCCATGGGTCGGACTCATTTGAGTCGTGTCAGTCCCACTTGGGCGGCGATGGTCCTAATTAGGATAGGCACCACCTGAATAGCATAGGTAAGGGTCCCTGACACCTTCAACTAGGATAGGCACGTGTCCCTAGGGTTTTGGGGGTGTTTCTGAGGGTTTTTTTTATATCATTTGGATCAGAAAAGGTGGTTTGACATGAGGTCTGGGCTTGGTTGGGTGTTTTTAGACCATAGAGGGGATCAAAAAACCTTTTTCGCAACCAAACTTTGATCTTCAAGGGGGAAACGATTGAAGTAAAGAGGAAAATTAATCATCACCTCATGAGATGAGACAACTAATCTCGTGCTCATAGACTGCTCATCACGAAATCATTGCTGACTATAGGCCAGTGATTAGTTCGTGAAGAGAGCCAAGGGGTGTAAAAAATAATACCTACAAGAGGTTGCTGAGGCATGTTGGGCCCCTTCAATCAAGAATAAACATGGTGTCGACTCTTGGGAATGATGCATCTTGTTCCTTCTTCATTCTTCCAACAATCCTAGCAAGTGAATTGCCTTTAGAGAGAAGTTTAAGATGTGGAAGTGCCACTATGGGGATTTGAAGGAAGTGGAAGTGCCACCACGAGATTTTCGTTACTAAAAGTGTCACCAAAAGATTTCGAGAGATAACAGTGTTGTTGGGTAGATTTTGAGGTGGTGAGAGCATCACTGGAAGATTTTGTATAGTTCGAGAATCACCAAAATAATTTTGAGATGTGGAAGTGCCACTGAATGAATTTGAGAGGTGGAATTTCCCCTAGATTAAATTTGGAAGGTGGACGTACCACCAAAAGGAATTTGGGTGGTGGAGGTGCCATCGAAAAATATTTGGGTGGTGAGGGCATCACTACAAAGAATTTGGGTGGCGAGGACGTCACCGGTAGATTTTGGGAGGTGGGAGTGACACTGTAAGGAATTTAGGTGGTATGCGCATCATTGATAAACTTTGAGAGGTGGGAGAGCCACAAAAGTGAATTTTGGATGGTGAGAGCGTTATCGATAAGTTTCGGAAGGTGGGAGTGCCACCAAAAGGAATTTTGGTGGTGACAACTTCATCAGTAGATTCTGAGAGGTGAGAGTGGCACTAAAAGGAATTTGAGTGGTGAGAGCATCACCGATAGATTTTGGGAGGTGGGAGTGCCATTGAGAGGATTTCAAGTAATAAAAGAATTATCAAAAGGACATTGAATAGTGAGATTGTCAGTAGAGAGATTTTAGGTGGTGAGATAAAATTTCATCTCTCTAGAATTCTCTCTCTCAAAATGTGGTGAAAGATTGGCGAGAAGAAGTTTCTAGGTGATTCTGAGGACTTTCCTCTAGTACTGGGAAGTGAGCGACGCATCTGTAGTGTTTTCGATACTCAAACTCTTCCGAAAAACGATACTTACCTGGGATACAAGATGGAGAATGACTAGAGATAATAGTGCTACTGGATGAGCATGCATCTCACATCCAAGTTAGCATTAAATGACTTTCTTTTTACATATTCCTTAGTTCAATAGGATTGAGAGTGTTGGACATAGCTCAACTAAGGTTTATGTGTTGACTTAATTATTCAACGTGAATTTAAATCAGTGGCAAGTTCCACGTCAACATAATTGATGAGTGCCTTTACTTATTTGTTCGACGAGACACGTGATTAATTGCTGACTAAGGAGGAACTCAGTGCAGGCGCTTTCTTTGAATTGAGTTAAGTATAACTTTAAGTTAGAGTTTTTAGAATTTTACTCTTACAGTTAAAAGTCTGCACAGATCATGGAATCAAATAAGCATTTTCCGTTTGAAAGTTGTTCTGTCTGTAGTAGGTACACTATTTCTAACAAAAAGAATGCCACATTAAATGTGCTTTTACCAAAGAGGAACACAAAGAAATGAGAAAGCACTGCTTTTAAAAAAGCCGCACAACCTTGTACCTGCTCTCGGCAAACCCAATCAAATTGAGCGATATCAAAGTCAAAGAAGCTAATATAGGCTTAATCTCCTTCAATGGGTCAAATTAGCAGAAATTCAAAATTCAAATTTAAATTGAAGAAAGCACTATTTCACAACAAATTGAAGCTTAATCTAGATCTCAAATGCTAATCAACAACGAATACAAAATGACTACTTGGAGCATAGAATAGTATAAATAGCTAGAAGATTGATTAAAGAGCTATCGAAGTTTTACCTAGCTAAAACTCTATCAAAATCAAAGCTCAAAGCGAAAATTGGAAAACAACAAATGGTTTTGAAATGATTATTTGAGGTTATTTGAAATCAAAGCTCAAATGGTTTTGAAGTTTTACATTTCTTGTCAGCCTATATAACAAGAGGCACCCCAAATAAGTAGGCTGCTTATTTGAAATGATTATTTTATTCTATATCAAGAAATGTAATAAACAACAAAATAGGGTGACACGAGTATGCCTCTTGTTTACTACATCAATGTCGATTGGCAAGAGATAATATGAGGTTATTATTAGGTTTTTGTATCCAATTATAGATACCAAATTCTTCGTCCTGATTGATGATTGTAATGGTTTGCTAGGACCCGCTTACAGTTTATGAGTTGGATCCCCATGGCCAACATATGGACGAACCCAACGGATCGTGTGCATTGAACTACTAATTTTGGTTTTATGTGCATGGAGTGTACATAATATATGAAGACTTAATTATTAATTAAAATAACCTTTAAGGTTAATTCAATTGAATAATTAATATGAACTTCGAGAAATTAATTTAACTTAATGGTATGGTATATGGTGTTATATACTATTCATTGAAGTTATATCAATCTAGTTAAAGTTGCTTGGTGTTATATACTATTCATTGAAGTTATATCAATCTAGCTAAAGTTGCTAACATATAATATTTATTTAATTGAAATTAAATAAATACAAATAAATTAAAATTTAACTTATACAAATAAATTAATTAAGTTTGCATATTTATTTAATTGGTAACTAAAATTAGTTAATCAATTAAAGAATAGTACGACACTTGAGTTAATTTGACATTGCACACTTATTTAATTCACTTGAGTTAAATTAAAAAATTGTAGGGATTCAATTTATTTAAAGAATTAAGTTTGAGGACTTAATTATTAAATTAAGTCCTCAAAACTTAATTTATTACGAAACCCTAAGGATTAATTCACTTGACTTAATTATTAAATTACGAAACCCTAAGGGTTAATTTATTAATTTAAAAAAGAATCCAAATTATACTAGGATTAGGAATTAAACATAAATAGTTGAAAAGAGCCCTAAAACCCTAATCAAACTCTAGTAGAAAACGCATAACACGTTTCTAAGTTAGGGAGGCCGTCGACTTCTCCTTTTCCTAGTTCTTCTCATTTTCAAATAATTGTCTGGAAATGACCCCAATTCAAGAGAAGTTCGCACATGAAAAGTTGGAGGGCTTACAATGGAAAGCCTCAAGCAAGTTCCGCCTTCAAATTCTTCTTAGATTTCTCAAAGGTAAGCTTTCTGCTTTCTTCCCTGTCACCTTATATCATCACATAGTATTCCAAGAAACACAATCCAATGAATTCTAGAAAATTTTAACCGATATTCTGCTGTTGCGGTTGACTTTTTTGACGATGAATTCCTTCAACTAGTATCAGAGTAGGGTTTCTTAAGGATAGATTTGATGATTTTATTTTTGAAGATTTCTATGAAAACAAGAACAGTTGTCGAAACTTGAAATCTATGGGTTTTGTTGATTTTTCCCATTGATCTGTCAAGCTAAAATTGGTTTTATTGTTGATGTTGATATTGATTATTTGTGTTGCCCTGTGTTGAAAACGATTTAATTGAATCTAAATTTGAAAAATTGACGGAAAAAAAAAATCAAAGGTTTTGCAAAAGGTTAAATTTTTCAAGTTTTGAAAAGGGTCCCTGCGGGAATCAAGTTTGGGATTCCCGCTGGAAGCGGGATAGCACGGGACTGCCTTGATGGCAGCCTGGGGTCGATGTCCCACGCCAAGCTGCGGCATCGGTGGACTGCCGTGCAGCGCTGCTGTTGGGTAGCTCCCTACGCAGTCCAGCGATGTTGGACACCGTCATTGCCATGTGGCAGCGGGGCGAATTTCTGGGTGTTTCTGGGCACCCGTCACCCTTTTGTCAATATTGAAAATCTTTTTAGTTTGCATATTTTATATAGTTATGAACTTAGGAAATCCGTTTTAGTTTAAAACAGTACAATGGATTATTTTTTGAAATTGAATCCGATTATTTTAAAGGTACAAAATTTGATAAATTTTGTTGTTGAATTTTATTTAGACATCCCCGATTAGAAACGAAAGAGAAATTATATTTTAGTTGGATTATAAATGGATTTTCTCAATTGTATCAATTTAACACTTCCAATTGTATCAATTTAATAATCAAATGAGCACTAAATTGCATGATTTCTCCTCCAAATTAGCCACATTCCAATATGTTACAAAGTCAACCTCTAATTCTCTAAAAACCTGTACTTGCATCAAAATCAAGAACATACCTCGTGAAATCCAATAAAAGAGATTTAAAATAACATTCAATTAAGAGAATATTGACAGTAAAAACCTTTGTAAATAAGTGTCTTTTTACACTTTTCATAGGTTTGACTAGGTACCAATTTCTCAAACCTTAGGTTGGTCTTAGGTACTAACTTCAGAAATCCTAAGCCCGTCTTAGGTACTAAACATGGTTCTAGGAATACTTTATTTTGCATGATCATGTGTTGATCTAACCTTGCTTTCCAGATTTTGAGTGAACTTCCTATGTTATCACTAACCTTTGTATCATTCATTTACACATCACTTTTAACCACATTGTAATGCATCCATCGCATTGCATGCATATAGGAAGTATAGTCATTCATCATCCATATTTCACATTAAATGTAATTCATGCACACATAGAAATCATCACGACACATCACACAATTCAAAGAAAATTAAATAACGATTCTTGACGATCAGAAGTTCGAAGCACTACCTCAAGTACAAGACTCCATAAGACAACCTAAGCTTTGTTAGTTATCGAGAGGAGAAAGAGTTATTCTTGACAAAATGACTAAAGGAATTGGAAACCCAGATGAAATCTTTGTTGCTGACTTGGCTGAAACTCTGAGGTCCCTCATGTTGTCTCTTGACTTTGTTAGGGCTTTCCAAAAGGCCCAAAAGACTCTCAACCAACAAGATGAAGCTAAATCAGTGCATGATAGCATGCCTCATTTTGAAGACGTCCATGATGAAGACAAGCTTCCTAAGAACAACCTTGCTAATGACACCATGATCGATAGGGCTATTCAGGAAAAGTATAGTGAGCTGAATGCCTTGCTCCGACAGAAGGGAAAACTTCACTTTGTGAAGCAAGCTACCCCAAGTATAATGAAGCAATCAGCTAGAGAACCCCTTCCCCCAGGATTTGTGATGCCTAGACTGGATCGTTATGGTGGAAGTGGCCCACCTAAGATTCATGTTGAAAACTATGTCCGAATGACGCAATGCTTAGGGCTTGGAAAAGAGCACATTTTCCAGCAACATTTGAAAGAGCTGCCTACAAGTGGTATATGAAGCTTCCTGCACCAGCCCAAGATTTGTGGGAGGAAGTAACTGTTGCTTTCATTAGGCAATATGCGTATAACACTCAAGTCGAAACCACTCTTGCTGACCTTGAGCAAGTTAGGAAGAAGCCAAATGAGCCATTCCATGAGTACTACAAAAGGTGGTTGGACACCCAGGTTCTGGTTGATGGAGCACCAAAGATGGAAGCCCTGATAGTGAAGCTGATCGATGGAAGCAGTCCGATGTACAAAGACAAGATGAAGTTGCTGAAGTTCCATTCTTTCAACGAAGTTGCTGACTTCACTAAGAAGGTCGAAAAGTACCAAGAAGAAGAAGTCTTAGTCGACTCACAGTCGAGCTCTAGATCATCCTTTGAGTTTAAGAGCAATGCAATCACCACCTAAGGGGCAAAACCAGTAGCAGAACCCTCTCAACTAGTCAAACTCATTGAGTTTGTGGCAGCCACTTAGTCTATTCAATCTCAAGACATTTCCCCATGGACTGAGAGCTTGGCTAAGGTCTTCTACAAGTGCAGAATGGAAAAGATATTAGATAGTTCAAGACCTTTTCAACCCCAACTGTAGCCGAGAATGATAACTTCTATTCGTATCATGTACAGGCAGGACACAAGACAAATGTTAATTTTACTTTTATGTTAAAAACTTTTTGAAAGTTTAGAATACTAAAAGGTGAAATTGAAACAGCCACTTATGCAATAGAATTCAAAATGCCTTGGTCCTAAGGGAAATTTAAGAATTTGAGCTGTAGATTTTGATGCACACTTCCAAATATGAGATCACATTACCGTTCATTCGTTTACGGACACGACAACAAGAGGTGTATCACAGATGAATGATTGAACGTTGTTCACGTAGAGGCGGTGAACGAAAAGTTTAATCGTTGTGAAACATATTCTAGAAAGGCTTGCTTACATAATCATAGTTACTCTAGTTCCTCGTTTTATCGGTCGAACATATCGGTCCGGTTTTGTTTTCATAACATCGGTATTTATCACAGTTTTTGAACTAGGAGAGGTACACGTGCAAAAGCTCAATTTATTTTTAAGGTTACAAGTTACAACACAAAAGCCCATGAGACAACTACATGAAACAATGGTTTGAATTAGAGAGTTGATATCTTAAGGTTTGGCGAAGCAAATTCCAAGAAGTTGGGATCCTTTTCTAACAAACTCATCCTTTGTTCATCCAAAGTAATCCATGCCTCTATTCCTTTACCATCTAATGTGTCGATAAATATGGTAAGATTTTGAAATGAAGACCCTGCTTTCCCTAAAATCCCCGTCCATATCGGTTCTCCCCACCCGAAATTCATTCGATTAAACCCGAAATAACACCAATTTGTAAATGCAAATATATCCAGTTTCTCAACCACAAACAAATCCTCTAGTTGACTGAGGCTATCCGAGATTGTTTTGAACCCCTCTTCCCCTTGAAGACTCTTTGTGAAATCTGTCTTATACAAAGCGATCGATCCACTTAAGAGCTTCATCAACTCTGCCAACTCAGTTTCATTCTCATCGTTGGGATCTACCACTGCGAGGGCCCACGAGAATAGATTTCCCATTGCAGCATCAGACATCGGAGGATTTGTCAGTGGTCGGAGATTCACTGCCTCTAATAAAATTGACGGCTTCACTATACTGTAAAACGCCTTGGTTGCATTCATACAACACTTCCATATAAAACATGATAGGGTCTCATTCCTAGTAGGCTGCTTTTCGAGTGCACCTTCAGCATTTGCCCTAAGGGTTGCTATTGCATTAGTGTTAAACACAAACCTCCTTGTCACATAGCTAGCTTCACTAAACCACGATGTTTCCATAAGGGCTAATTGGTTTTCAGGCAGCGAATCTCTTGGCGGAAAATACTCTGATGCTTGTTCGAGATTCGGGCGGATAACATTACCGAAATCCCCTCTACAAGTGCTAGCCCAACTGCTTAAAAATGCCCAAGCAGTAGGTCCATCTATTAGCTTGTGTGAAGCACAAATGCCTAGTGCGATACCTCCGCATGTGAATGAAGTCAACTGGACTTGCAGTAAAGGAATGTTATTTTCAACTTCCCTCTGATAAGGCTGGCACGAAAGGAAGCAATTAAGTTCTTCGATTTGGTGGTGCTTGAAGAAATCAGACAAACGGATATTTGTTTGATCATTCTTTGAGTAGAAAAATATAGTTGGTGAATAAGTTGTGGGTGTAAGATGATCAAAAAGAGAAAGTTTGTAGGGTTTTTTGTTAATAGAAGAAGAAGCAGGTTTAATGTATTCTTTTGAGAGAATTTGCACTTGAACTTCCATTTTTGCTATTTGCTTTTCTGACACTTGCTATGTGTTTTTTCAGGATTATATTTTTTTATATATTAAAAGCTCAATTGGGGAGCCACCAATAATTGTAAGTATAGCGTACTTAGTACTGTAACATAAAATAATTTAACTTTATTCGTACCAGTTTGTTGATAAGGATAACGATTTTTTCTCTTTATAATTCCACTTAATACATGGGTAGTCTCCGTTACTTATTTTTATAGGAAAAAAGAGTGATAGGGAAAGATGGTCTATAAGTCCCAACTAGATAGGCATCTCAAGAAACTATTTACAAAATTAACCTTGATTTATTAGAATATGCCTCAAGATAGGTCGGTAGAAAGTATATATGTAAAAGAGCTATTCATAAAAAATAGATTACAAGATTAATACTATCGAAGAGAATTCTCTGTGCTGTCGTGGTTGTGAAGAACTTTCTTGTTTTATCCATTCTGGAGCTAGCTTCCAAGCGATTACTATCCACGGTGCAGTACCGAATTGCATGTTCTTTTTCGAAGAGAATAAACTTTTTTACTGACTGTGAAATTGAGTTGAAGTGTACATGATCTTATAATTAATTACTACTCTTCAAAATAATAATTATGTAACTTCTAACTAATTAGTACTTATAAAGTGCATGATCTTCATTAAAAAAGAAAATAAAGTAATGAAATAATGTTTTTAAATTTTAATATGCAAGCAACATTGTAACATGTTTTTATCAATTTTTTGTGGAATAACATATAAAAATCATCCTTAACTCTGCTTGAGTTGATATTTGTCGACCCGAACTTTCAAACGTGTCACTTTACCTCTTAACTTGACAAAACGTTTCACTTTGCCCCCTTAACTTGGCAAAACGTTTCTCTTTGCCCCCTCACTACCACGTGTCAACTTCTGGTTGACTTGACTTTTCAAAGATTTTATTTTCTTAACCAACCAAAAGTTGACACATGGCATTGAGGGGGCAAAGTGAAACGCTTTGTCAAGTTAATGGGGCAGAGTGAAATGTTTGAAAGTTCGTGGTGGCAAATGACAACTCAGAACAAGTTAAGAATATTTTTTATGCGTTTTTTCATTTTTTTTAAAACCCCTGAGAGAATGATGTGCTCATTCAAAGGAAAAAAGCAATGGAGAGGGTAAAAATTTCAGACAAACGTCCCAACTAAGTTGGTGTATTTGCTTACCTACAACACACTCTCCCCCCTTTCATTAAAAATAGAAGTCTATAGACCATATGTTTGATACAACCCAAAGCCAAAGCTCACACCATAATCAACTATACATAAAACAGGGCTCGGATCATTGATCAAATCCGAAACCTCCAAGCCTAGCCC
This sequence comes from Euphorbia celastroides, assembly GCA_948291685.1. Lineage (NCBI taxonomy): Eukaryota > Viridiplantae > Streptophyta > Magnoliopsida > Malpighiales > Euphorbiaceae > Euphorbia > Euphorbia celastroides. The sequence goes on along the minus strand of CAOJBJ010426332.1, from coordinate 3,640 downwards.
TTTGTATTTAACCTTACGCACAAACCAACATATATACAAGCTCGATAAAAGAAAATCATTTGCTGTTGAACTAACTCCCTTCGAAAATGATGCTATACCTATTCTTCCAAATCACCCAAGAAAGAAGGAACCATAAAGATGTCATCAATCTCCTTATCCTTCCCGCCTTGGAGCAAGACCGCCACACAGTTAAAAAGTCAAAGCATGAACAAGGCATGACCAAAGGAATTCCCTGAAGCCCAAACTATTGTCTCCACACAATAGAACTGTTTCGACAATGAAATAATGTGTGATCAACCAACTCGAGACACTCACAAATGGGCATTTTGCATTCAAGATTGCAGCAAAACCCCTATCAAAAAGGAATTTTTGGATCGGCAAACGAGAATGAAAGGTTAGCCACCCAAAAAATTTGACCTTTAGTTCCAAGCATGCCTTGCAAACTAACATAAAATCATCCCTAGACCACACCCATGTCGGACTCGCATAATAAATCGAACAAAAAGAACCTGTCAAGTATGGGTTGTTCCCTATCATGGTTCCAAATAAATAGAGATCCCTCTGACTATCGAACACTGCAATCATGAACATTTAATTAAGTCAAAACCGGACCATTCAGGAATAGCATCAGATTAAACGCAACCCTAATCCCGGAGTTTCTCACAACGAGCACGAATGGACAAGCGAGTGATTACTTCCAAAAAGGACGGATGGAAGAGATGCTATTAAATATAGCTTGGATGCCTTGTACAACCGACCAAAATGTCTGGTTACAAAGGATAAAAACATCCACAAACAACAATGCCAAAGGTTTATTGGTAATCCATTATCAAAACAAAAAGAACATCAATCCCCATCCCCTATGACCACACTCACATTCGAATTAAACACATCCCAACACAACAATTGAATATACCCTTCCATACGCATTATATTTAATTTGGTAAAATTTTACAATTGACTACTTGGACTCAAACCCATAATCTTCACACAAACATCAAACCATACGGAACTCCTATCATAAACTCCAAGTTTCCAAATCCATTTGCAATTAACATTAATGTGAAAGTTAGGAATATAAAGACCACCCAAATGCTTTGGGAGAGAGATCATCCCAACTAACCTTACACAAACCCCAACACTAGCATCACCATACCATACAAAATTTCCTCATAAGTTGATTTAACTTTGCTTGGACACTAGAGGGTAACTTATGCGAAGGAAGATAAATAGGTAAGGAAGCTAAAACCGTCTTAACTAGCATAACCCTCCCACCATGTGACAAGTACTGACACTTCCACCCCGAAAGTGGTTTATGAAATTTGGCAATCAAAGAATCCCAACTAGATGGAGTTCCCAAATAAGTGATATGAAATTTCTCAATTCGACAACCAAGCAAAGAATCACATGACTCCAAAAACACATCTTCAACATTGATGTCAAGAATAGAACTCTTATAAAAGTTAATTCTAAGACCCGAAATAACTTCAAAACATTAAAGTAATAGAATAGAAGAAAGAAGAGAAGACTTATCTGAGGGAAGGAAGCACAAAGTTGCATCAGCGAATGGCAACAATGGTAAGTCCTGAAGTGAGTACCCCACTCGAAATTTGGGAAGCATCCCCACTCTAATTTCCCCATCAACTAGTTTCATCAAAACTTCAATAACTAGCAAAAATAGATAAGGTGAGATTGGGTCTCCTTGCTTAACTCCTCTTCTCAAAGGAATGGGGCTACTAGGTTTACCATTAATCAATATGGACGTGGAGTTATCCAAAGAAATAATAACTCACCGAGGTTTGAAGGAAACAACTTATCAAAGTCAAGGAAAAAAGATTGAAGTTCAAAACCATAAAACTAAGAAGATCTTGGACAAAGACGGAGGTCCAGAACAGAAGAAACCAAGGATCCGGACTCAAAACAACTACGGAACCTGAAAGGCCTAAGACTTAAACTATGCAAGTTCCAAAGTCTAAATGAAGCCCCAGACTCTATGCAATTCCAGTAATGAGACAAGAATGAAGTCTCAAAATGAAAGCCAAACCGTGATGTCGCTCTAGGTTCTCATCAAAGGAAGATAAGAGTGTGAGAACTGTCCTCTCATACCTTTTCATCATGGACTGAAGCATCAAGCGCTCCCAAGGCCTTAAAAGCTCCCAAGAAAGGAAGTAAACCAATAGATAGCTAAGGTCGATGAGACAGCCTGAAATCAAAATACACAACACAACTCCTGATAACAAAGATTGAAGATTCGGACACTACACAACTCCGGATCTGGAAAATCAATCAAAGAAGAGAACCTGGACTCTACACAGCTCTTGAGCACAAAGACTGAAGATCCGGACACTACACAACTCCGGATCTGAAAAACGTCTCACTAACTGATCCTGAATGAAGCAACATACTCAGGAGAAGTCACAAGAAAACTCCAAAGATGCAATCAATGATCCTCGCTAACCACAAGAGGAAAAGAAGCATTAGATGATAAGGCTGTTCGACAAAGGAAAGATTCAGAGCAAGCCTCGAAGTTCAAGAAGAAGAAGTAGATAGGTCCTTAATGTAACATTGTTAACTATATTCTTTAAACTTCTTGTAAATGTTGTTCTACTATTATACTCTATATCTGTAATCGGAACTTCATTGGTGTTAACATATTGTTAACAACAGAAGTATAATAGTGAGATCTGAAATACTCGTCACAATCTGCTTCATTCTGAATTGAAGTACTCAGGCTAAGGTTATAGGGGAGTAGATATCTAATATGCCCAGGATTATGGGGTAGTATGTATGAGATATTATTGTTGTTACTTGTTTGAATATTTTCCTTAGGATTTTATTCTCATCAAATGGAGGAGCTTGTTGGAAGAGACACACAAAATCAGATGACCAGTCCTAAGACAAGATCTGTTCCATCTTCGAGAAGAGTATGAAGACAAACGAAATACTGAAGTCAAAGTTAAAAGAGAAGGTCAGGATACAGAAGATCCGGAATCCACGTTAAAAGAGAAGGATCCAATGTCAAACAAATTTAAAATGTCTAAAGTACGTGAAAGAAGATCAAATCTGGTCTTCGAGGTGTACTCAACACTCTTCCACGAAGTGTCAAACATTTAATGAAGAGAGAGGAACTAAAGGACAAAAGACAGCAAGTTGAAAGTGACGTAAAGTTACCAACCAGCCAATATTGAAGTGCGTGGAGCACACCGCAAATCAAAGGGACATTAAAATGAGTCTAACGGGCGAAACAACGGTCCAGATGTGCCTACATCAAGCTTCTTCAACGATCAAGATTGATCCTTCTCCAACGGTAACCAACTTAGACCAACCAATAAAAAGAGGACTTGGAGAACTGAAGAAGCTGCTGATCCAACTACTAAAGAAGAGCAATAAAAAAGATATAGGATTAAGCAAATATACTCGAGAGAACACCAAAATGTAATGTATCTATTAAAGATAAATTTAAGAGATAACAAATGTAAATCTTTTCAATAAGGGGATTGGAAAGTGGGACTTAGCTAGATCCAGTGAGAGATTAGAAGTGGTATATCCTACATCTGAAAAGGGGAGCTTTTCAGAGACAACTGTAACGGCTTGATTCTTGCCCGCAAAAGAATCCGAGAAAGGACTCAGCTAGATCGTG
>CAOJBJ010426191.1:0-15772 GCA_948291685.1 Euphorbia celastroides | reverse complement strand
GGTGAAAGATAAGTTGATCTTGTATATTTGATGTTTGCTGGGTTCTGTATTGTACTGTGTTGAATTTCTGGTTCTCTGTTCTTGCTTGTACGCTGATAAACGCCTTTGCCGTGATCACTTGTGCCATATTGTCTAATAAGATTGCTCGCACCTTCACCGGAGATATATGTTTTCTACTGAATATAAAATTTCAGTTAGAAAGAGACACTCCTTAAATTTGTTGTGTGTTGTTTAATTTTCTACAATCCTCGTTTGTTTAATCTCGTAAAGAAACTAGAAGTGAACTTAAAATCATTACACGCTTCCTTTTCCATTTCTAATAGAAATTCCTGATTTCAGGGTAAGGATTCTTAAACTTGATTCGCTTTCTTTTCACCGTTTTCTCGTTCCATGTATGCTTGACTTTTGCAATCTATCCATTGTTCTGCTTCAGTGATCGTTTCTTTCGTCTTTTATTCAAGGTCGATTATATGGGTTGCAATCATTTGCTATCAAGAGCTGTGATTATCAATTGATTTGGGGTTTAGAGTTTAGGGTTTAGCTCAGGGTTTTGAAGTTGTTTGGCTTTCTGTAAATCATTTCTTTCATCAAATTTGGAATTCCTTGATTTTTATTCGTTGAATTGTCTCGTTTTTTCTTACTGGGTAGCGTATTTGATCTGTTTGCAGCGATCTGAGCTGAAAAATGGCGGATAATAAGATTGCTATAGCCAAAGATGTTACTGAAGTAAGATCTCTAAAATGGCATATAGTTTTATGTGGATGTAGTTGGTTAGTTCCAGTGATGTCTTATTTATCCATTGATTTTGATTTGATTAGTTGGTTGGTAATACACCGTTGGTGTATCTAAACCGCATTGCTGACGGTTGTGTGGGCCGAGTTGCTGCCAAGCTTGAGATGATGGAGCCTTGTTCCAGTGTTAAGGACAGGTAACTTTACATGTCTGTTGTTCTCGATTCGATTTTTCGTTGGATAAAAATTGCATGTTTCTGAAAACAATGTTTAACTTTCGATTCTTTGATTTGTAGGATTGGATACAGTATGATTGCTGATGCAGAGGAGAAAGGGCTCATCAAACCCGGGGAGGTTAGTTATTCAACAGCTCTGCTTTTTGAACTCTTAATTTCTGATATTCACATGATTTTTTGTGTATGTTGAAGAGTGTCCTAATTGAGCCGACAAGTGGCAATACGGGGATTGGTCTGGCATTTATGGCAGCTGCAAAGGGCTACAAGCTCATTATTACCATGCCCGCTTCAATGAGTCTCGAGAGAAGAATGGTTCTCCGAGCTTTTGGAGCTGAGCTAGTTCTTACTGATCCAGCAAAGGGCATGAAAGGGGCTGTTCAAAAGGCAGAAGAAATAGCTGCAAAGATTCCTAGTTCATATATCCTTCAACAATTCGAAAACCCAGCTAACCCGAAGGTATAAATACATGAAATGTTTTGCCTGTTTTTGGGGTTCTTAGTGAATAGTTGGTGAAAAGTGTGTTCGTGTTTTGAAGATTCATTATGAGACTACTGGACCTGAAATTTGGAAAGGCTCGGGTGGTAAAATCGATGCTTTGGTGTCTGGGATTGGTACTGGGGGTACAATTACAGGTGCAGGGAGGTATCTCAAGGAGCAAAACCCGGAAATTAAGGTTAATCTGTTTGCATTTTACTTGTATATACAATAAATAGCCTTTGTAAATTTTCTTATGTTATTGTTCTGCCTTTTGTATTTAGCTTATTGGTGTTGAACCGGTTGAAAGTGCTATATTGTCTGGTGGAAAACCTGGTGAGTCATGTATTAGAGCGTATTATGAGCGGTTGATTTATCTGAACTGTGGAAATTGGCATAAAATATATTATAAAACAATGAAGATTTTGCAAAACATCGATGTGTTTGAATTGATTTTGTTTGATTTGTTATCTGGTTGAAGCAAATGCTGATTAATACTTTGCTGTTTGATCGATTTTGAAGGCCCTCATAAGATTCAAGGAATCGGTGCTGGCTTTATTCCAGGAGTTTTGAATGTCGAACTTATCGATGAAGTTGTTCAAGTAAGTCTAAGCGTTTTAGGTCACAGAACTGCAATTTTCCACATTTGTACATATGTGAACATTGAGTATTTGCCTGCTTTGGCTTCTATTTGTTACATATAAGATACTGACGGGAATAATCATCCGAACGTTTTTATGATTGTTACTATTGTTATAATCAACATTATGATATCATAACTATTATCATTACTATATTCATGTTTGGACAAATAGAATTAGGATATCTTGTTTATTACCTGTGCTGCAACCGTTAGAGCATTTCATTTATGTTGACATTTACTTGATGTTGCAGATTTCAAGTGAAGAAGCCGTTGAAACCGCTAAGCAGATTGCCTTGAAAGAAGGATTGCTGGTAAGCTAGATTTTGATTTCAGTTTAGTTTCGTTAAGTTTCAGTTTAGTTCAATTCCATCAGGTTTCATTAAGTTTCAATAAATTTCAAATAAGTTTAAAGTTCAATTAATTCCGATTAGTTTCGTACTTTCGTATAAGTTTCAATTTTATTAAGTTTCAACAAATTTCATTAAGTTTCCATTAAATTTTAGTTAAATTCTGCCACTGTCCATTTAGTTGAAAAGAACAGGGCTTAAGAAATCGGGTTTTTTTCCGCAGGTGGGGATATCTTCTGGTGCAGCTGCAGCTGCAGCAATAAAGGTAACAAAGAGGCCCGAATATGCTGGAAAACTCATTGTGGTAAGTTTGAAACCTTTCCTTCTATTTATGGCAACTTAAGTCGGTTAATTTCTATATCTAAACATTTGAATGTTAAAAAAAAACAGGTGGTGTTCCCGAGCTTTGGCGAGCGTTATCTATCATCTGTGCTTTTTGAGTCAATCAAACGTGAGGCAGAGAGCATGACTTTCGAGCCATGAGAAAGTCGGGAAGCACAGCTGGAATCTTCGTGGGGTTTGAACTTTTTCCAGAATTTCAGATCATATATCAGAATAATTTTTTTTCGGGTTTCAGAGTACTGTAAAATGAATAATGTTGTTGTGATTGTTTCTTCTTAATATCAAACTATTAATGAACCTTTTTACCTATCATCTGTTGCTGGTGGTGTTGAATGCATTATTCTAAACCTGCAAATTTAACCAGATTAAATTGATAAGGAAATATTTGCTAGCAGTTGCAAAAATGTCAAATTTGAAATTGTAAACGAAGATTTCGGTCTCAGTTATTGTCGAAATACTGGTCTTTTTACTACTCATATAGTCACATGTCGATTAAGTCAACTGGCAGAGCAAAAATGAATGATTCCAACATCTTTTTATTTCTGAACTGTTATTTAAAAACCGAAAATTAAGTCTTTTCCTTTTTGTACTTTGTTCATGTCGAAGGACAGAACTTCGTTTTCAATTCACAGAACTGTGACATCAGAATTTGTATTAACGCCATTTCTACAAAGTTGTTTGCTGAAGGCAAGAAAATAACATTTCGGGCCGGCAATTAAGAATTCGAATATGATATCCCGAAACCGAAATTTTTTTATCTTGTACTCAGCACTAAAAGCCGGATAAAGCTCCAAAGTTAGATAATATTCACTCAATTTCACTATGCAAAAATGGGCTGCCAACTGTTGTAATTTCTGCTGCCTCACAAATCATAAGCATCCTTCAAGTTGGGGGGATCCAATACATAATTAGTTTGAATACGCCTCTCCTACAATCCCTTTAAAGCGCTCTTAAATCATCTCTATTATGCCTAACTGCAGAAAATAGCTTGCAAGATATGGAGAATAACTGCTACAGGATCAAGAAAGACTTCACCGAAGTTAATACATTTCCTAAAGCCCTTTTATTTGCTCGAAATGGCTATTAATTCTGCTCGAAAAACAAGTTTTTATTTCCATCTAATGCTGTGAATTTTCAGCTGATAGGCAATACCCCTATGGTGTATCTGAATAATATCGTGGACGGTTGTGTAGCCCAAATTGCTGCTAAGCTCGAAATGATGCAACCCGCCTCTAGTGTCAAAGACAGGCATAACACATTTTTCGCCCTTTCGTATGTTCGGATACTTTTCTCGTCTTTTCGGGTTGAATTTCACTGCTGTGCTGCAGGATTGCATATCAAAGACGCTGAAGACAAGGGCTTGATTACTCCCGGGGAGGTTCGTTTCACATCTTTACCCTGTTTTTTAATCTCGGGTAAATCCTAACAAGTTTCTCTTTTTGTTTCGGGTTTTTTTTATCAAGTAAAGACTGTCCTTGTTGAAGCTACAGGAGGCAATGCTGGCATTGGTTTGGCTTCTATTGCTGCAGCGAAGGGCTGTGGGATCATACTAGTAATGCCTGCTTCGATGAGTGTCGAGAGAAGAATTGTGATTCGGGCTCTAGGAGCCGAAGTTGTGCTTACAAATCCTGCCAAGGAAGTCCCGGAACTCTTTGACAAGTGCGAAGAGATACTGAGAAAAATCCCGTATTCTTATATGCTTCGACAGTTCGAAAATCCTGCCAATCCACCGGTACCATTCGTTGTGCCGGTTACATTATAAGACGCTATAGAGAGCTTATAGACGAGCTCAGTGGTTCTTAGATTCACTATGAAACTACCGGGCCAGAGATATGGAGAGACTCGGGAGGGAAAGTCGAAGCTTTGGTTGCAGGGATCGGGACTACCGGAACTGTGACTGGAGTTGGGAGGTTCTTAAAGGAGAAAAACCCGAAGATTAAGGTTCTTTTAACATTGTCTTAAAGCACATCTAAGTTATAACTAATAGAACTTATAACTGTGGTTCTTCTCTTGGTAATGCATAGGTTTATGGTATCGAACCTGCAGAAAGTCCGTTTTTTCACGGAGGAATACCAGGTAAGTTGTTAGCTTTAAAGATGTATTGATGTTGTTTCCCCCTTTCAATACATTTTTGTACTACATTTGCAAAAGGTCCACATTTGATTCAAGGAATCGGGGCTGGTGTTATCCCGAAAATGTTCGAGTTTGACGTGGTGGATGATATTCTTCAAGTGAGTGTTACAGTCATCTTACACCCGAATCGTCTAAAGATACTCTTTTTACCACTTCATGTGTGTTGAAATTTCTTCAGATAACTGGCGAAGAAGCTATCCAAACTACCAAGTTGATCGCCTTGAAAGAAGGTTTATTGGTATAAATAAAGCTTTAACCTTTGTCTCTTTGTCCGCCCAGTTTTCGACAATTTATACCATTTATGGAACTTTTTATTCTTTCAGGTTGGTATATCTTCTGGAGCAGCAGCAGCTGCTGCTATAAAGTTGGCAAAGAAACCCGAGTTTGCAGGGAAACTCATTGTTGTAAGTTTTGTTTTATTTTTCTTGTCCGGATAACTAGAAAATAGTGCTTATACAAAAGGATACTTTGATTACTTGTGTGACTTGTTTCGGTTGTTACATATGCAGGTAATATTTCTGAGTTCTGGAGAACGTTACCTCTCAACCGAAACTTTTGATTCGGAGGCGTGAGGCGGAACATATGACTTATGATTGACACGTTGTTAAGTTTGTTTTCGTGGGAAAAATCGAGTTAGTTATAACTAACTTCGTTTATTTAATGTGTATGCAAAGAGTATGCAAGATGTGCAATTGGTCATTTGGATTTGAAGTTTCATCTGTTGTTTGTGATGAGCAATTGCATAGATTTGGATTTTATTTCTTCACAGTTGAAAATTAGCTGCATAGAAAAGTTCAAGCGATCATAACCATTTGTGTGGAAATGTATGAGCCAAATTTAATAGTATTAAACAAATAAAATTAATTTTTTTTCACCACGAGATATCTTAAATGGATTTCAACTGTGGGCGGCACCTTTAAATCTTATCCACATTAATCTCCAATTATCAATTTATAGATGTCTCAAAAAGGCCCACAATTAATTAAGTTTTTAAATGAATGAGTCCATTTCTCATTTTTTTTATTAAAGTAGATAATCCTTTTAAGGTAGAACATTGAACTTACAATAAGACAAAGCAAAAACACAACAAAACACAATAATTTCTCAATTATCAGTTGTTTATGAGATGGAATATTCAAAGAAAAAGCACAAAAAGCCAAAATGTTATATAAATTACAGCAAAGATTAAAAAATTATATTACAGATAACAGAAATTCCAGTCAAAAGAAGCCAACAAAACTCAACCAAAGACTGGGTATGGATGAGCTACAAGACAAATTTGAAAATCATATACAACAAAAACAGCAACTTTCAGCGCTTTCGGTCTTCTTCTTCATCCACCGGCGCCATTGTTGTGTGAGTTGACTTCAACTATTTTCAGGTCAAGTTTCTGATTCATTTCCTCTTTGTCTTCATTTGATTCATAATTTGCTTGATTTTATCTTAGTTTGAGTTCTTGGTTTCTGTTCATTGTTGATTAGATAAATGGGTTATTTTCAGTTGACTTTGCTTAATCCTAGCTTAAACTCAACACTCCATTTAATGGGTCGCTTAGTTCCTCTGTTCTTTACTTAATTGCAGAGAATAGCAAGACATGGAGGAGAACAATCAGATGATCAAGAAAGATTTCACTGAAGTACATTTTCTTTGACTTCTTAATTTGGTATTTGATTCTAATTAGGTAATTCTGCTTTATTTAATTTGGTGAATTATCAGTTGATAGGTAATACACCAATGGTGTATCTCAACAAAATTGTGGATGGCTGTGTTGCCCTTATTGCCGCTAAGCTTGAAATGATGGAGCCTGCTTCTAGTGTTAAAGACAGGTTCACTTTTCTCGCCCGCCAACTGTTCGATTGAAGTCCCCTTTATGTTTATCGCCACATTTTGGCTGAAATTTCATTGTTGTACTTGCAGAATTGCATTCAGTATGATCAAAGACGCTGAAGACAGGGGCTTGATCACTCCTGGGGAGGTTCGTTTTACTCGTTTTGTCTGTATTTCGAAGAGTAAGTGCTAACAAGTTTCGATTTTTGTTCGATTTTGTGATGGGTATACTATAGACTGTCCTCATTGAGCCTACTAGTGGCAACACTGGCATCGGTTTGGCATCAATTGCTGCGATGAAGGGCTACCGGATCATACTAATCATGCCCACGACAATGAGTATCGAGAGGAGAATTGTGCTTCTGGCACTAGGAGCCGAGGTTGTTCTTACTGATCCTGCAAAGGGCATTGCTGGAGTGTTCGAGAAGTGCGATGAGTTGCTGAGTAAAATACCCAATGGGTATATGCTTCGACAGTTCGATAATCCAGCCAATCCACAGGTAAATTTTTTATTGTATTGGCTGTTTAATTTGATATCGGTTTGCTCGAGTGAATCGTTTTGTTTTGTTTGTTTAGTAGATTCACTATGAAACTACCGGGCATGAGATATGGAGAGACTCGGGCGGGAAAGTTGATGCTTTTGTTGCTGGGATTGGAACTGGAGGAACTGTGACTGGAGCTGGGAGATTTCTCAAGGAGAAAAATCCCGAGATTAAGGTTTTCAGTAATTTAAAGCACAATTGATAAATTTATTGCTAAACATAGAGAGTATTTCTACTTTTGTGAATATATAGGTTTATGGTGTAGAACCCACTGAAAGTGCAATCCTAAATGGAGGAAAACCCGGTGAGCAATGAAATCCAGAGCTTTATGCTGCTTATAAATTTTTAAGTAAAACCGTTTGCTGGATCGATGAAGGCATAGTGCTAATTTGATTGTTTCTTGTTCGATTTGTTTTCACTAAGCTTTCCTAATGGATTGAAATTGCATTATTGATTATATATCTTCCTATTTTTGACATATTCCTCTATTTCACCTGCAAAAGGTCCACATCTGATTCAAGGAATCGGGGCCGGTATTGTTCCAACTATTTTGGATTTTGACTTAATAGATGAAGTCCTTCAAGTGAGTTTACAGCTATCGAAATTTACTTCCACAGTAATTTAACTTCACATTTATAGCACAGTTGCAAAGACATAATTCATATTGTTTGGTGGATTTCATTTAGGTATCAAGTGAGGAAGCTATTGAAACTACTAAGCTGCTTGCATTGAAGGAAGGCTTACTGGTATTGAAATTTACTGTTCTTTTCGGTTACCTGATTTCTTCAAACTTCCATTCATGGAACTCTATTTTCATGTCAGGTGGGTATATCTTCGGGTGCAGCAGCTGCTGCTGCAATTAAGTTGGCAAAGAGACCCGAATTTGCAGGAAAACTCATTGCTGTAAGTTTCATTTCCTTTTCCTTGAAACAAGTGTTCGGAGAAAAGGATACATTTTTCGTTTATATGATAGCTTTTGCTTGTAACTTATGTATGCAGGTGATATTTCCTAGTTTTGGCGAACGTTACCTCTCTACTAAACTTTTCGAGTCTGTGAGGCACGAGGTAGAAAACCTTACATATGACTGACTTTGAGATGTCAGTTCTACAATTCAATTGAAATTTTTATGAAGAAATTTCAGTAATTTGTTATCGGTAACTTTGTATTTGGATGTTTCTTTTCCTCTAGGATTGCTGTATTTCCATTGAATATGTATTTCCAAAACCACAGAATAAGGACTCCACGTGTCGAGCAAGGAAATGAAAATCTACGTGCGGTTTTCATTTTTCGTGTATAAACCTGGGCATGAGCTGGGCTTGGGTTAGCCTGGCCTAGCTAAAAAGTGCATAAACCAAGCCCGGTCTAATTCATATAAAATAGAATTTGGTCTTGGGTCGAGCCTCTTTAAAAGAATGAAAATTTAAGCTCGGCCTGCGTGCCTAAAAAAATAATTTTAATAAAATAGGTTAACAATAAAAAAATTATTACTTGTGTAACTTTTAAAAAAAATGCAAACTTAATTGAAATATTTACTACTAATATAATTTAACACCCAAATTTTGTAAAATAAGTTAAGTGTAAATGAATTTGAGTATAAGATTAAATATTATTTATGATAAATATATTGAATATATAGTTATTTAGCAAATATTCTATATTTTATCGGTCCGGGCATGCCGGACTTGAGTTTTTGTACAATCACAAAACCCAACTCATGTATTATCCGGGTCTAAGCGTGCTTGGGCCGGGCTTTATTTCTAAAATCCTTGTCCAAGCCATTCCATTCGCATCGGGCTCGGGCCGGATTAACGGGCCACGACTTAGTGCCTAGGTCTAATAAGGAAATGAAAATCTATGCATTGGAAACATAAATTTGTTCTTAACGAATATCAACAATGAACTAAACAACGGAATAGAATCCGAATAACAATTACTACTCCACTTCACCTATTCTGCTATTTTCATATTCATTCTCATACTCGTCATTCATTAAAGTCGAATAATTTGGGAATGCCAAACAAACAGAAAAACGAAATAATAAATTAACATAGTTCTAGCAATTTGTCAACTTTCTCTATGTATTTGAAACTTAAACCAGAAAATAATACTTGGCTACCAAGTTAACTTCCAAAGTTTGATTACTAATTATTAAATCCGTTGTACTTTTTAATATTTTTTTCCAATTTGTAAAAGGTCCAACATTTATAATTTATTAAGGTCAGTCCAATATGTCACCTCAAAATCTAGAAAAAACATATAATTAAACACATATTCTTTGTTCACATGGATCAAACATTGTCACAACTATTAGCCAAAGCTAACAACAACCGAAACAACGAAATCAAATCGAACATGTAAACTGCTAAGAATTTCTCAATATAAATAAGGCAGAAAACTGTTACCAATCTTCACATTTGTTTGTAATCACAAAATGGAGGAAAGATGTGTAATGATCAAGAAAGACTTCACTGAGGTACATTTTCTCAGCCTTCTGTCTGCTGAAAATGGCTTATTTTTTTCTTAAAAAAAAATCTGATTTGGTGAATTTTCAGCTGATAGGTAACACACCAATGGTGTATCTGAACAATATCGTCGATGGCTGCGTAGCCCGAGTTGCTGCAAAGCTCGAAATGATGGAACCCGCCTCTAGTGTCAAAGACAGGCACGCTTTTCTGTTCGATAATTTTCCTCTATAAGCCATTGTTTTGAGTTGAGTTTGTTAGCATATTAGTGTATTCTGGACGAAAAAACTGCAAAGAAATTGATTTTTGACAGTTATTTCGGTTTCCGGAATCCATGTAGTTTTTTGTAGTTCAATAGTATACAACCAGTTCTCAATCCGATTTCTCCAACAAAGTGTGATTTTTGTAATTGCAGGATCGCATATAGCATGATCAAAGATGCTGAAGACAAGGGCTTGATTACTCCCAGGGAGGTTCGTTTTTCGCCTTTTCTAAATCCGGGAAAGTTATAGACATAAACTGTGCAAATGCTAACCATTTTTGTTAGATTTTGTGGTGGGTGATTGAAGACTGTGCTTGTTGAGCAGACTAGTGGCAACACCGGCATTGGCCTGGCATCGATCGCTGCAATGAAGGGCTATAGAAGTATACTTGTAATGCCTGCTTCGGTGAGTATCGAGAGGAGAATGGTGCTTCGGGCTCTAGGAGCTGAAGTTCACCTGGCAAATCCTGCCAAAGGAGTTCCTGGAATGTTCGACAAGTGTGATGAGATACTTAGTAAAACCACTAACGGGTATATGCTTCGTCAGTTCGATAATCCAGCCAATCCAAAGGTGCATATTTCTGGCGTTGGCTGTTTGACTGGTTTTGGTTTGTTCGGGTTTTGTGCATCACTTTGTTTTGTTGGTTTAGCAGATTCATTATGAGAATACTGGGCCCGAGATATGGAGAGACTCGGGTGGGAAAGTTGATGCTTTTGTTGCTGGGATCGGAACTGGTGGAACTCTCGCTGGAGCTGGGAGATTCTCAAGGAGAAAAGTCCCGAGATTAAGGTTTGATTTTAGTGCTTTAAAACTCAACCGATGAATTGTTATCAAACATTGACAGTGTTTTTACTCTTGTTATAACATAGGTTTATGGTGTAGAACCCACTGAAAGTGCTGTCTTAAATGGAGGAAAACCTGGTAAGAAATGAAATCCCACCAAGAGTTTTCAGCTTTCTGCAGCTTATAAATTATCAAGTAAAACCGTTTGCTGGATCGATGATGGCATAATGCGAATTTTAATGTTTTATTCAAATATTTTTTCAATAAGCTTTCGAGATGGAATAAATATTGCATTATTGATTATATATGATTCTCTTTTGACGTATTGCTTTACTTCGCCTGCAAAAGGTCCACATCTGATTCAAGGAATTGGAGCCGGTATTGTTCCGACTAATCTTGGATTTTGACTTGGTGGATGAAGTTATTCAAGTAAGTTTACAATCATGGTTCATCAAAGTAGCGTTCTTTCGAATTTAGTTTCGGAGTAGAGCAAAATTCATATTTTTCGGTGGATTTTATGTTTACTAATCAGGTTTCAAGCGATGAAGCTATTGAAACTACTAAGCTACTTGCATTGGAAGAAGGCTAACTGGTATTGAAATTTTACAGTTCTTTTCGGCTACCCGATTTCTTCAATCTGCAATTTATGGAACTTGTTTTCCATGCCATCTTCGGGTGCTGCAGCAGCTGCTGCAATTAAGTTGGCGAAGAGACCCGAATTTGCAGGAAAACTCATTGCTGTAAGTTTCATTTCCTTTCCCTTGTAAAGAGTCACGAAAGAAAGATCGTTTTTCACTGTATGATTGCTTTATCTTGTTATTTATGTCTGCAGGTGATATTTCCCAGTAATGGCGAACGCTACCTCTCTACAAAACTTTTCGAGTCGGTGAGGCATGAGGTAGAAAACATGACATATGAAAAATGAATTCGAGACATTGGTTCCGCGATTTAACTGAAAATTTCTCAACAACTTTCAGTGTGTTAAAAGTTATAAGCTTGTATCTTGATGTTTCTTTTGCTCGAGGACTGTAATTTCGTTTTGTGATACAATAAGCTAAGACGTCTGCCCTGAAAAGTAACACATTTTCTTTCACCTATTCTGTTTCATGGAAAATCAATTCTTATTCCTTTAAACTTAATTTCTCTCGTTTATTTAGATTCACTCCTCTTGAATGAGTATTTAGTTCAACCACAACTGAAACGAACCAAGATTACAATAGAACCTAAATCAAATCGACCGACAATCGGTCTTTACAATAACATTATAATGAAAGTTTGGTAATTCGTAAAAATGTAATCAAAATTTAGTAATTTGGTTGAAGCAATTTGATTCGGTTCGATTTTCATAGCACATGCATGCTGATGCTACGAATTTATCATTAAAATGTGATACATTAGTCTATTAAGAATGATTTTTTTCTTACTTTTCTTAACTTTTGTAAGACTGTCTATCCATTTATGCAAAATTCATGGCGTAACTACCTTTTTGGTCCTTGTGCTATACATGGTTTATCCTTTTGATCCCTCTGCTACACACATTGTCTATTTAGTCCTCATGCTATCAATTTCATTGTCTAATTAGTCCCCCTGTTATATCCATTACCCATTTAGTCCTCGTGCTATCAATCTCATTACCTAATTGGTCCCTCTACTTTACAGTTAAGAGACTAAAAATAATAAGCAATTTTGACCTCCTCCTAAATGTCCAATTTATATACAAACATAGAACATAACAAATAGCGTAACTCATTATTTTCGGTCGGTTTTATATTTATACAAGGAACACAATAAAAACATGATGAAAACCCATTATAAATAGTTGATAAAATGCAAAGATTGCATTTTAAAAATTCAAAAAGCACATAGTCATCTTATATCAATGATTATACAAAGAAATGATGTGATTTTAATATTATAATTTAGTTTTTTGAATTTTTAATTATAAATTGAGGTGTCACGTAATTAATTTTTACCAAATAGACCTTACATGACATATGAGTTACCGGTCTATCGAAAAAAGGGATCAATTAGGTAATAAGATTGATATCATGGGAACTAAATGAGCATTGTGTGTAGCAGAAGGATCAACTAGGTAATGAGTTTGATAGCACGGGGACTTAATGGACAATGTGTATAGTAGAGAGACCAAAAAGATGTGTATAGTACGGGGCCTAAAAAGGTGATTAGGCCCAAAATTCATAAGTAAATCGCTAATATAGCATGATTAATTATAATTTTCTGGACTTTTCCTCTCTCTCAAATATAGCATGACTTACCTAACCATAATTGTGTAGATTTTTTTTTCACCCTCACATTAAATTTCAAATTCATGAATTTCTGTTCCTGACTAGCATAAGATTTTAATGTACCCAAGATCTAGAAAAAAATGTATAAATAAATCAATATTTCTCTTGTTTATTTCTATAAATTACCTACTAATTCAAAGAATATCACTTTAGATATCCATCCACAGTATTCAGTCTTTCCTCCCAAACGATAATTCAAACACTATGCAAGTATGCATACAAATTGTTGTTTCTGTGCAATTTCTGTAGCAATTCTCTTCTTTTTGTGCAATAAACAATACCACATCTATTAGCAACATCTAACAACAACTGCAACTGACAGCTAAGTCAAACGAGCCTAAGTGTTAGCTGTTTAGAATTTCCCAGCTATAACTAAGGTCCAAGTCGTTCTTAATCATCAGACAGGTTTCTTCTGTTCAATAACAAAAAAAATATATGATGATTAAATGAATCACCATATGTTCTTTTTCGTTACTGAACGGAAGAAAACTATCTGGTGATTAAAACGACTTCACCGAGATACATTTTCTAAGCCCCTTTGTTCCGCCTGAAATGCTGCTAAGCCCGAAATGATGGAACCTGCCTCTACTGTGAAAGACAGGCTCGCTTTTTGCCCCCATAATTTTCCTCTATGAGTATACAAGTAATCTTGCCAATGCATCATTTTGCTGCCTATATTCAGTTGACAATAATGATTTCGAAGTTTCTAAAGCTCATCATGTTCAAGCTAGGAACTGGTCCCTTCCTTGCTTCGTGTAATTTTTTATCATGCTTGTAAGTAGATCATCTCTTTTATATGCTTGTGAGACAGTAAGCTATCCATAGCAATAAAATATAACGGCTTTCTGCATCATTATTGCACATCTCCTTCGTCAGTAACAGAGATGTGCAGTAATGAAGCTTAGAGACGTTGTTTTGATTGCTGTGGATGAGTCATTGTTTCCCTAACACACAAAAGTGGCGATCTTGTGACAAGCATGATCCACGAAGCAAGAAGTCATCCGTTCTTCACTTGAACTTGACGGAGTTCAGATACTCGAAAGCATCGTTATCTACTAATTATTGGCATAAGTAACACTTTGGCATTGACGGAATTGTCTAAGTATAGTTGCTATGCCCGAGTTTACCATTTCTTTTTCTCTATAAGCTCTCACCGATTTTCGACTTATGAGTTATACTAATATGGCAATGTATATCTTCTGGTGCAGCTGCAATAAAGCTGGCAAGGAGACTCGAATTGCCCGGGTAACTCATCAATGTAAGTGTTGTTTATTAGTCGAAAAAACAGCACGGTTGTGTTTATATGTGGCTGGTTTTGGTTGCTGCTATAAATGCAGGTCATGTTTCCAAGTTCGGGTGAGCATTACCTCTTTTCCCAGATTTTTTATTCGGTAAGACACGAGGCGGAAAATTTGACATTATGATCTACGTAGCACAGAAACTGAAAAGTTAATAGACTCTAGAAATGTTTGATTTGTAGTTTTTGATTTAGCTAATTCAGATTTAATCGAAAATTTCATCCTGTTGCATTTTGTTGTTTTGTGATAACATAGCATTTATTGATCTTCATTTCTCTCTTGATAGTGGTAATTTCTGAATAATGCCTCCATATCAAAATTGATCTTGTTTTATATGTTGCTAGTTGTAATTGCTTCATACACACAAAAAATAATGATAAAGAAAGAAAAAGAGAAGCCGTGTTTGTCGTTAGATTAATGATCATCACTGGTGGATATTGGGGTGTGTAATTGTGCATAAGATAGTTGTGTGTCAACATACTCTATCCGTTGTTATTATTAATAGTCAAATATGACTAATTAATAATAATAACGGATTGACTATATTGACACACAACTATGTTAATATTATATTATATGTATAGTACATTGAGCTGTCAATTTGTTGGACCATTGTTTACTTAGGATACAACTTTACTAATTGTTGTAAGTTCCATTTCCTTTTCCTTTGTAACAATTGTAAGGAGAGAGATTTTTTTCCCGTTTATATGGTTGCTAGTTTTGGCAAACGTTACCTCTCTACAAAACTCTACGAGTCGGTGAGGCACGAGGTAGAAAACATGACATATGACGACTGAATTTGAGATATTGGTCCCACGATTTAACTTAAAATTTGTAAGTTTGAATTTGGCTTGGTCAAAGCTCGATCGAAGTTCGGTTTGATGCAACTCGACTCGAGTTTGGTATCATTATTGCTGCCAATACTTAGTAAATAATGATGCTTCTAGGGTTTCTCAAGTTTAAGTTAGGGAATTTTTTTTCCGGAATTCTTTCTTAGTAGATTGCCTGATGCAGCGCGGAACGAAATTTAAAAGGATAAAACCTTATAATCGAAGAATCACCAAACTCGACGATTAAAAGGGGTGCCAGAATAACCTTAGAATCACCAAACTTTAAAGATTATGAAGGCTTTTTAAAATAAACTTGAAATCACCAAACTTCAAAAACACTTTAGACAATTGAGTAAAAAACTCGAAAATATTATTCATCAAAAAACTCTCTTAATATGTCTACAATCAAGTCTTTAAATAATATGAAAATCTAATCCTAATCATAATAGAATAATAGCAACTAATCCTAACCAAACTAGAAATCCTAATATAAATAATAAAACCCGTAATAATGAAAAATCCTATTTTTCAGGGTTCTAGAGTTGGAATTTGAC
>CAOJBJ010426093.1:0-19150 GCA_948291685.1 Euphorbia celastroides | reverse complement strand
AAATCACAAATCCCCCAAATCAAGCAGAAGAGATATAACAAATGAAACTGAAATTCAGATTCCAAATGTAGGCACAAATTTCACATCAGTAAACTTCAAATTCGTTCAAGGAACAATGACACTCAAAACAAAATCAATTCACTTAGCACCGCAATTATAATGTAGCAACAAAGTTCAATTTGACTTACAGTTTAGAGGGATATCTTGATCATGTACACAAAGTGTTTACAAAAAGTGTACCGCAATTATAAGTGTACACAAAGTGTTTACATATACTTCCGCTCCTGAGTTGGCATATTCAGGCGACACCAAGCCTATGCAAACAATATTGAAAGAGCATAACAAGTATTAGCAGCTCGAGAAGGCCATGGAGACCTTCATGCAATATGCAGATGTAGTCAATTTATTTATCTTTCATGATTCATTTTATGGGGTATCACTTGGATTGATATCACTTTCTTCATTTTGCGAAAAAAACAGTTTTCGAAAATCATTTTTCAAAAATCAGTTTTCAGTCCCTAGTGGAGTTGCCAATTCTGTGAGCGGGCGAACCTTCTCTTCCTCCCACCGTGTTCCCCGGCCGGCTTCAGGAGTCGCCAGTTCCAAAGTGGGTTTGAAAAGGATTTACTACTATGGACCTGGAGGGCGGATAAGGATTGTCTGTTACGGCACATACTCGCAGCGGGAAGGAGATTTTACGTCAAAATCGAGCTTGTGGTCCAGATATCGAGGTCTAAATACCTCGTATCTCACATTAAAAGACATTGGGTTGGCTGTGATATGCCAAAACATTTAATTTAAAAGAGACTGAAAAACCAATCGCTTAGTAGTGAATCATTTTCATAAATACAGTTTTGGAGTCGCCACCTGGTTCGACTCACAATCAGGAATTAACAGAGAAATGGGTTCGCGCAAAAGGTTTACTCATGACATCGATCCAATATTCACAATGATATCATAAAATGACTCACATTAGTGTGTATACGTAGGGTATAATTTATTACATACTTGCTTTATATAACAATATATCTTACGTAATTTAAATAGTGTATGGTTAGAGCATACTTACAAAATATCCTTGCATTTGTTCACGATAAGGAAATCTAGCATCACGAACATATGCTTTATGATGCAATCAATCAATGCAATAAAGTTGGGCGTGTAGCCAATAACCCTCAATTTACCTTGTGGTTGGATTTTTCTTTTGAGCCGGTTTAGGACCGATTGTGAGATGATCAAGAGAACTTCCACTACAAAAAAAAAACACAGATTTATGATAGACGTAACCAGTCACAAAACCAAAAAAAATCGGTCACAAAGTGAAGTTCTGACAGCAATTATGACTTGCAGTCGTCGGTCACGAAAATCGTAGTCACAACCATTTGTGACTAAAATTGTGACGGCTTCATGGCAGGTTTTGTGACTAGCACCCGTCTTAAATTAGCATCTATTTTAGTGACCAGTTTTTTCAGTAAAAATTGTATTACATTTTTTGTGACTGCTTTTTCGGTCATATTTGTGACATACTTTATGTCTTCTTTCAATCACTAATTGGCTTTTTTTTGCCAGATAAATCATAATATCAAATTGCTTTTACATTTCCCTACCATTAATATATCATGGTAGCATTAATATGTAATACATATATTATGTTGATCAAAATACAATACTGTCTTAATTAGTTTGTTTGAAATATAACATCTATAGCTACTCGAAATACAAAAAAGCGAGTTCAAAATATTCATATACAATTAATGGTTTTGAGCTCTAAAATTCAAAACCTCATAAATTGCAGCAGTTGAATTTGCATATACCTGCAAAGAAAAATCAATAGTTGCAAGTTAAAAATTATAGACAAATTACCATCAACAAGATTATGCTTTGCCTCATAAATATTGGTTATTTTAAGCAAGATAATGGTTCTTTCTAATTCTATAATAAATAAGATATGACACAAAAAAAAAATAACAATATATAAAATACTATTAAGTAACAAAAAGAAAGAATAAGGGCATACGTATCAAAATAGTAGCTACAGATGGTGAAGCAAAATCATGGGGTCCTCAAGGCTGTCAGTAACATTGCAATTTCATTTCGAATAGAAGAAATTTCAGCTTTCATTTCAACTTTCATTCCTTCAATTTCTCGAAACAAAGCATCTGTTCGTGAACTATTGACATTTTGATCTTGTTGTTGAGTCTCTTTGATGCCTTTTATAGTCTCCTCCATTTGTTTCATCTGATTTTGCAACAGAGGGATTGTGTAGGAACACTTGGTACATCTTCATGTGCAAATGATGAGAAGGATGATTGAGACTCAGGTGTGTAAAATACAGACCCATCACCAAGTCCAAGTATCCTAGACTTTTTGTCAAAATATAAAGCACGCTCATCAATAATTCCTTCACCCTCTTGCAACCTTTGTTTCCTCGCTTCCACCACACAATCCTACAAATCATAAGCATTCCACTATCACTCATTGAATTCATAAACATATCTTATGCAACATCACCATTATGCCTTTTTAGGGAATGAAATACAATGGTCTATTTGCAACCTATTGTTAACTTAAAACTTAACTGTATAGTAAAACGTACACAAGTCCAAAAACACATTTTCTGTATGCAACTTTAATGATTTAGTCCACAAAGGCAACTTTGCTGCTGCAACTAAGTATTTATTTCTTAAATTTAATTCACAATCAAAACAAAAGCCTCAATAATTGAGCAAAATATAAGCCAATACATAATAGATTATGCTATTAGCATATTTGATATGAACAAAAGAACTTACATTAACTTTTTCGTGATTTATCATCAACAAAGCTAACTCCATCATGATCTCTCGTGTGGGTGTACACAAATAGCTCATGGGGCTCTATTTCACGGCCCAATTGACGAGACTTCATAAAAAGAAAGATCCATGTTAGTTCATGTCAGTAAATGAAAACAGTAAAGTATAATATGAAAGTGAAGTTGTAATTACCAAGCGTTTTGCATGCCCCTCCAACGATAAGGATCCACACGTATGGCGCGACATAGTTCCATTTATATCGCCTCCACGCCTTGCAAGTTTTCACGCTAATGATTTTTTCTGTCCTTCGCTTGATGCCCAATGCACATTCCATCTTTCATAAGTAGCATCAGTAAGGTGTGTTGGGCGTTTTCCTAGTGTGAAGATAATCACACATGAGATGCAAGTTTAAAATAACTTATTATGTAGACATAAAAGATTACACTTGCATAAAATTACCAGCCTTCTTTGTTCGATACACAAAATTTTTATAAGATCCCCTCATCATGCTTGTGAATTTACGCTTCACTAAGACATCCCTCGACCAATCCCACTTGAATTTTTTCTGTGAATACATAAACATTATGATCTAATGTTTTTCTTAATGGAAAAATTTATCAAATGATCTTTTAAATAAGTATAGAGGAAATAAAACATAACTGTTAATTAAACATATTACCTGAAACTCTTCCCAATAAAATTTTAATGTGTCTTCTGATATACGCACCAACATCACATTTTAACTTGAAACAATCTCTGATAAGACCCATGATAGGGCGTGATGGCTCTAACCTTTTAAAAATTATTAACTAGTAATGTCACATAAAATATATATTGCATAGATCTGAGCATAATTAATAAAGCACATAAAATCATTCACTTACTTTTTTGGTCCAATTGTAACAAGTATGCGATCATTTTGAGAGAGTGATGCATCATTCCCGGCGCTTGGATTTTGTGAGGGGGGCGGAGCTGAATTTGAACCTCCTGCATGCAAATTTGAAGTTCCTGTAGGTGATAAAGAGGAAGGTGAAGGTGAATCTGTTGCAAATGATGAAGGTGAAGGTGATAGGGAAGCTGTATTTGGTATAAAAGGAGTCTGATGCAATAAAGATTGATTTTGAGTTGTCAAAGGAGGGAGTTGTGCTGGAACTTCAGGGAAAGGCCTAGGTGGAGCTGAACGATTAGCTGATGGTGAAGGTCATAGGAAATTTGTATTTGGTATACAAGGAGTTTGACGCAAAAAAGGTCGATTTTGAGTTGTAGGAGGGAGACAAGCTGGAACTTCAGGAAAAGGCCTAGATGGAGTTGAACGATTAACTGAAGGTGTGACATGTTGAGTTGAAGAAGTCACGGGCGTTGAACTTCGTGCTGCATCAAGAGAACCTGTAAATGCATGTGAAAACAAGTGAATGCATAAATTAGATTAATCATATTGCAGAAATTGCTCATGCTAAGCACTTTGTGTTAAAACTAGTAATGAAATCATCATACACGACGTCATGTCGTGCGGCACAAATGCATCTGAAACACCTCTAACAGTAGCAGTGGGTGATTTAGGCTCATTTCGCTGCCCAATCAACCATCCAGCTAACACATTTTGCTTCTTTTTAATTGTAGATTTTGCCATATTTCGAGTGAAAAGTGGTTGTGGTCGCTTTGACATGTCAATCTGATGTAAGAGGAACAAATAAGTAAAAAAATTGAATCAATGACAGAAACTAATCAAACATGTGCATGCAATTGAGTCATGTAAACTAGTGTACCCTGTATCAATAACACACACAAGCAAAAAAGATGGAAGAACCAGGGTAATATTTACCAAAATAGGACACTGAATTGATATGATTTATATGGCCCATACTTTACCCTCAATGTCTTTAAAAGATAAGCATTTTGTTAATAAAACTAATTATGATCATAATCACACTACTTGACAATTGCTAAGATAGAAGCAGGATAATAATAACCAGAATAGCATACTCAATGACTAAAGTGTTTACTGCATAGAGTCAATTACGTAAAGAACAAAGTGAAAACCCCTTCACTTAATAAATCACCTTTGGGCAGTAACCAAAAGCTGTTCTGCATCTGTATATATGTTTCTTTCAATCAAGTAACAAGCAATGTTAACACTCAAAAAACATTGGCTAATTAGGTGAAAACCAAAAGATAAATTACCTTAACACTCAAAATTTTCAATAAAACACAGCAAAGCATTAACGTTCAAACCCATTTTGGTAAGGTCTAATGATTCAAAAATATTAAAAGAGATCAGTATGCTAGGAGAACCAAGATAGATTTTGGGTTACTTCCATGATAATGTGCAAATCATACACATTTTAGCATTATGTTTATGTTGATTATGAGTTTAGATGCTGCTAATTTGTGGATATTTCATGCATTTCAAGATTAAATCAGTGTTGGGACTGATCATGTTGCAAAGTTAGAGTTTTTTGGATGATTTGGAGCTGATTTTGTCAAAACTGGAAGTTACTTTAGAGTCCAGACTAAGCAGTGGCGAACAGACCTATCAATTTCGAGATTTTCAGCTATTTTGGAGAATTTAATGATTTGACTTCCTGATCAAGTTGAAGATATTCAGAGTTATAATCTTATTATTTTATTCCTAATTTATCTCTTTAGGATTAAGGCTTGGTTTGTTGGTTGGTTATCTCTTTAGGATTTTTCCATTTTAGTGTTTGAGTTTAATTAGGAGATTGTTTTCCTAATTGAATTGATTTGTTTTAGCATTAATAGAGCTGGAAATTTCCAGCAGTAGACGTCAACTTCCAGGGGCTGTTTTCAGCCTTAGTTTTCTTCATCTTATTTTCTTTTTCTTTCATTATGTGTAACTAGTTTTTGTCTTTTGATTAAGGATTATTCAAAGTTAGTTGTTTCGTGGGCCTTGTTCTCAATTATTCTTGGATTCAATTCTCGAATAAAATCTTTGCTTCATCTTAATGTTTTCTTTTTATTTACTTCGAATTGATCAATCGATTTAATTAAGATTTCAACATATTGTTATTCTTTTGTGTTTAATGCTATCATTGCACGATTGAAATTAGTAACAAACGATTTTCTATGTTAACGTGGTTTTATTCGGTTTGATTTTATTCTCCATGCTATCATGATTTATTGAGTCAGAATTGGTTCTTCGGATCTTAATGCTTTTTGAAGACTAAACCTTGTCAGCTATTCCTACAAGTGCGTTGGATAATCGAGAGATTTGATTTAGCTATCTACAATCAAACCCGAATTATGAAAAAGGTTTAAACTGTGCTATTTCATAGTTAAAACCAATGAATTGAAATTTCAAGTATTCAACCTTTGTGCCTTTGATCGATTACAGCTAAGTCGAGATCTCCTTAATCAAGAGAATTTTGTTATTATATTTTCTTCTTACTTATTTCCGTTGTTTTTACTTTTCAGTTTGCTTTGCCTGTCATCATTCGAGTAGAAGTTAATTTTATTGGTCCCTGTGGAGCCGATCTCACTTGCCGTTACTACAAATTTATTTGTTTTAGAGTCTACGTGTTTTATAAATTTTATTTTTTACAGATTCGACGCCCGTCATTTCATCAGTTAGTGCAAGGGGTTTTTGCAAATTAATAAATTGTAAAAACGAGAATGAAAATCACAAATGAAGGGAGATAAAGCTAGACGACTTACAATTTTGGCGGCACTAAGTGGCGAACTCCGACGATTTTGGGAATTTGGTCCGCCCCATTCTAGGATTTTAGGTTTTTGAGAGCAGAATTAGTGTGGGTGTTGTGAATGAAGAGGTAGCACTGTATTTATATTTTTCATATATAAAAATTATTTGTTTTAATAATTATATTTTTCCAAATAGTTGTGGAGGGAAAATATCACGCCCTCACTTACATTGACGGAATCCAAAAATTTGTGACTTTCAAAATAGTCATAACATTTATGACTGTATTTGTGACTAATGTCCAGTCATGCCTTTTTAACAAATTGTGACTTACACACATATGTCACAAATTTTAAGTCACTAATCTCATATTTTCTTATAGTGTTCGGCAGCACTCCGGGTTGAATTTTGGTTATATTCAAGTAAGATTAGATCTTTACTTCGGCATAGTTCCGACTAGGATCGGAGATTTGAAAGACAATCCCAAGCTATAGCAGGCTATAGAAGGGTATAAGATGTGAAATCTCAAGAAATTTGGGCAGAGTTTCGGGAGGAATTGGTATAGAAAGGGTTTGGAATTGGAGTCCTTACTATCCTAACAATGGTTTGCCCAAGATGCGGGGCTTGGAGTGAAGTCAAACGATGCCCAGGTACTAGGGTCTTTCGACAGCTTCGGGATCAGTTTTCCGAGGGTAAGACTTGATCAGAATGCCTAGAATGGCTTTGGAATGGCTTAGAAGGGCTTTAGAAAGGCTTAGAAAGGTTAGATGTCATCAAGTTTCGAGGTGTTTTCCGAACTTGAGAGGTGGTTTGGAATGAAGGGAGGAGAAGCCTTTTTATAGGCATCTTGGGATGTCAATCTAGCCGATCGGCTAGTTACACCCATAGGTGTAAACAGCCGATCGACCAGTTTACACCTATATGTAGATTAGGTGCAATCTAGCCGATCGGCTAGTTTACACCTTCTAGAAGACGACACGTGGCAGTCATCCAGAGGGTCAACTAGTCGTCAAATGCACAGTATTTTTGACTTTCTGTAAAAACTCTTTCGGGAGAATTTTGTACAGCTTTTTCAGGATTTTTCGGGTTCAGTGTTTTGAAACATTTGGGTGGAATCAAGGTTTCAGATATTTCTGGAATTTTTGGGAATTCCAGGATTTTGAACATTACGGAGTCAGGGTTCCAGGGTTTTGGACATTTCGGAGTTAGGGCTCTAGGATCATTTCGGAATCAGGGTTCCGGACATTTTGGAGTTAGAGCTCCAGGATCATTAGGAATCAGGGATTCCAGACATTACGGAGTCAGAGCTCCAAAGTTCTCGGATGCACAATCGGTCTTCTACCGGCTCCGCTAGAGTTTTGCTCATACCTACAATCAGGTTAAACATTCATCATCGGGCTGGATGGACCGTGCTCACACTAAGTGTTTTATTATTTTTTTATGATAGATATTTTGGAGAGGTGCATATATCTCTCTTCTACTTCATTTTTAGATCATCATCCCCATTTGGGGATGAAACCTTGCTGTAAATTCCAAATCCTCCATTAATGAAGTTTAAAAGCTTGTCCAGTTCATGAGATTGTAATCTGCAGCCGGAGGTGATCTTCGTAGTTTGCTGTCACAGGTTTTATTTTAGTTATGCTTATGAATGTTGAATGAATGTGATTGTTAATGTGTGTTTGTTTGTACGAATCTTGATCAAATTCGTGTTTAAGTTATATCCTTGAGACCTAGGGAGATTGGATAGAATGGAATCTCTCATTAACATTGATTTTGCATGAGATCTAGGGAAGATTGCAGACTCCGTTAGCAGACTACCTTAGTAGAACTTCTCTCTTAATGTTAGTAGTATGTGTTGAGACCTAGGTGAGATGCACATATCAACCTAAAACCTTGCTAGGCCGAGAGGAAGTAAGAGGACTTAGGATAGAAGAGCTAAATCCATTCATTTAACTAATCCACAAGTAGAAATTCAAATAGCCTAGTGATGGTAACCAGAAGGTTGTTCCTGAGCGTCCTTTACCGTCTTTGTTTTCTTAATTTAGGAATTCCTTACTTTCATGCAATCTTAGATTAGTTAACCACCCAAACACACTTTAAACTGATAAACCTCATTTACCATCAGTCTCTCTAGCTAAAATCACTTTCTTTTCAAGAATTGCTCCTCGTGGGAATACGATACTTGTACTCACCCTTGCTATAACAAGACCCTAGTGTACTTGCTAGGCATATCTTTTAGGAAGCAACAAGTAAATTTACTTCAACCATACTCCAAAATGGAGAAATGAATACTCTATATTTGAAGGAGATATAGAGAATCACTATTTTTAGAATAGACATATAAACTAATGTTGGATTGATCCTTACTCTTTTTTATAGAGATTACTCCTATTTATAGATGAACCATTAGACTTGCTCTAAAGAAGCTCCGTCGAGGAGAAAAAATTTGAGAAAGTCCAAAGGAACTGCAATGTGGACATCAAGCCATTTAAGAGATGAGCGGTAAACTGTTATGTTTTATGAATTCGCAATACCTATAATGTTCATGTAATACATAAACAACATTAGAGATTTTCCCTGCCTTGTTATAAGCAACTTATTTCAGTGTACATAGTCATCAACACTAATGATTAAAATTGTTTTTTTAAAAAAACTAAAAAAATTTTATTTTTTTTGAAAAATCCCAAGGGAACAATGAGTTCCTCCGACAGAAAAAAAGAAAGAGAGGGTGAAATTTCGGTGCGGGGTCCCGAAATGTTTCCCCGCTTACCTACAAAACACCGCCCTTTTTATGTAGCTGGTAAATGATGACATTTTACTGTGAAATTCCATTTATGTTGGATGACTTAAAAGAAACAAGAATAGAAAATCCAGAGGCGCTTCTAAAATAATGAGCCTCTAAAACTGAAAAAGAATTGTACATATACATGTTCAACTCAAGATTATGAGTTGATTTCCTAGCCCGATAAGATTGGAACCATTATTGCAGAAGAAGGTTTTAAAAATTGCTTCTTCCAAATATAATCAATCAATTCTCGAAGAAGCATGGAGCTTAGAACTTAGAAGTGAGCTTGAGAAAATCTTCTTCATCACAAGGAATAGTGAGGCCACCCATTGAATGATCGAACCCGAATTCCTGCTCAACTTGGTTAAGCAAATCCACAAAAGAAGGTTGTCTCAAATACGCAATCGGCACTACAAATCTCTTCTTGTGTTGTTCTTCTTCAGTGCCAACATAAACAGCAAGATGTCCTTTTGGTACATATGACTCATCACAAATTCTTGACTTTCTGTTTTTCCTCGAGATCAGCTGTTTCACGGCTCCAAAACGAATTCCCATTTTTGTAAATGTTATCCAAGTTTGTGAATAAGAGGGAGTTGTGTTGGTTTGATGATGTTTTGGATTTCCACAAGTAATATATATATAAGGGTTGTAGTAATAACAAGTGGTGTGTCATGCTTTGCTGCAGTTGAGCAAATATTAAATATCCAATTGGATTGGATCCAATTGTATAATTCAATAGCAAACAAAAGAACCACATGGCTTACCTCAACATTTGCAAATAGGAATACTACCCTTTATCTCTAAAATCTGAAGGCCGTATACTGGTATTCCAAATTTCTCTGCTTCTGGGCTTTGGTCTGATAACCGAAACAGATTTTATGATGTCACTTATTCTCTCCTACTTGCTTCCCATCTTCTGTCTTTATCTTATTATAAAAATGTGGATAATATTGTTTAATCGACGAATTTTTTTTTTCCAATATACAAATGCATATTTACAGAGGACTGTATCGTATTTATTATTACCAGCAATATCTTTATTTTCAACATTACATTTATAATATCTGAATTCTGACATGTTACAAGCAAATGAGCAATACAATATTAAATGGAAGTTACTCCATACACAAATTTAATGAATATGGATATCCATACTAGTTGGATTTTGGGTTTTGATGCCTTTGTACTATTTTTATATTTTTTTTATGTAAAAATGTACATTAAATCGAAAATAAAATATGGACAACATAATAAGATAGAGCAGATAACCGATCCCTTATTATCTCATTTAAATTAATCGATATAACAATATATTGAGCCAAAATATTATAAGTCATATTCAATTTATCAATCAATCAATAACGCGTATTTGACAAAGAAAGAGAAGTAATTAAACCATGATTTTCCGGGATCTTTACGAGTATAGTGTTGTGGAAGCGATACTAGTAAAACTCAAAATTACTGCTAAAAACCAAAGTAGAGAAAACATTAAAAATTTAACGAGGTTCGGCCCAACTGACTACGTCCTCATACACTACCAAATTAATATTTCACTATAGAAATATTACAAGAGAGAAAGAAGCTAAGAAAATTGCCCTTAAGAGGAGTTAGGGACTAATTGAATGGACTACATGAAACAAAGCCTTAAGGCTTTATTTATACAAAAAACCAAGGCCCTCCCACTTGTATTTCACGATGTGGGATTTGGCACAAGGTTGCCAGAAAACTATCAGTCTCCACCTTGACAAATTCCATATCTTCAATCTCGCTTCTCGTGTAGTGTCTTTCAATACAGTCTTCAAGTTTCAATAGTATTGATCAAGTCCAAACACCATTGAAACTTGACCAAGCTTACTGTCATTGCCAAAATATCAGTTAGATCCTCAGTGGTTCGAATCTTTAGGATAACAACTCCACCTTCTTCGAGATTCCCTCGTATGAAGTGGCACCAAACATCAACATGCTCCATCCTTGCTTGGTAAACTTGATTCCTAGCCAACATGATAGTACTCGGACTATCCAAATGCACCTTTCTGTCCTTCTACCGAATCCCCAATTCACCAAGCAATACCTAAAGCCAACTTGTCGCATTTACAGTCTCCCTTTTACACTTTGCCTCTAACAGAGTGACCTTTAATCGTAAAGTAGACTTCCAACGTACTGACTCACCAGTACTCAATTAAAAGTTATCTAGATCACCACCTTTATCCTACTGATATACCAAACCAACATGTCCCGAGTACACTTGCCACAATCTGACTGCTTCCAACACCTCGTCATCATAAGCCACTGTTGCATCTTCAATAACAGTAGTGTTGGACCAGTCTCGCTGATGCCCGAAGCCCGCTGACACTCCAGCTCGCTGAAGGTCGAAGTTTTGCTCTAGCATAATGTTGCTCAGTGAATGAAGTATCTCAGTTAAGCAAGTGGAGAAGTTCACTGATGGAACTTGGCGCTGACAAATTAATAGCATCAATCGAGGAAGCCTTAGTCAACTCAAAAAGTTTGTTTGTCTTACTGACAGGTACTCTATCCGACAAAAAAGCAAAACTGACAAAGTATGGCGAAAACCAGGGAAAAGACAAAAGCGCGCATCTGACACCGCCGCGCACAGTACCTGCTACGAGGAAAACCTGCCAGAATTTCGCAGAACCAATCAAATCACGCCAACAACATCAAAGTCTACAATTTCAAAATTTGAAAGATTGCAGAGGAAGTTTTCATCAAGACTAATCTTTGGATTAAAGAAAGACCTTTCTCTAAATGGGAAAATTCTTAATCTCAGATTAGCAAATCCAGCCGTTAGAAGACCCAACGGCTACTTTCAGAATCTCTCTATAAAAGGATGAAGACTCGAAGAGAAATCTATCCAGAAAATTGCTTAAGCCGAAACTCTGTTGAAATCTCTGCTCAAAGTAATTTTTGAAAAAGCTCAATCGTGGGTCTATTGAGAGAACTGAAGCTCTACTCTGTCTTGAGAATAGTTGGAATAGCTAGGTGTGAGGCTTAATCTGTTTTCAAGTTGAGTAGACTGAGTGGAGAGGGTATCCATTCAGTGGGTTAGAGTTTAGGTTGCTGAGGAGGGTACTCTGTAACTGGGACAACTCTATAGAATCCTTTCAATGAGTTTAAGTTTAGGTTGCAGAGGAGGAACTTTGTAGCTGGTACAACTCGAGAGTTTAGGTTGTTGAGGAGGGTACTCTGTAACTGGTATAACTCTGTAAGAAGGCTTCTCCGACGACAAGGAGTCACTTAATGGATTTAATCTTGGAGAGGGTACCGGGGACTGGATGTAGGCACAGGCTGCTGAACTAGGATAAAATCGCTGAGTGAAAATTTTTTTATCCTTACACTTTTTACTTTATTGTCTGTTTTGATTAAAACTGTCAGCGCGCTCACTAAATTAAACTCTCAGCGTGAACAACCTCGCTGACTGACTAGTCATCAACGCAAGTTTTGCTTCAGTGGAACCACTGTTCTGCTGACTTAAAACGGGGTATTTTAATTCAGGCTTTTAATTCATTTTTAAACCGTAAAAGTCATTCACCCCCTGACACGTGTAAATTAGTCACACAGGACCTACATTGTGTTTGTAACATATTTTTACAATATTTTCATACATAACCCGACATTAATACTCCTTTCCAAATTCTTCCAGAATTTTTTTTCTAACTGTTCAATATATGGTAAGTAACTGTTCAATACCGGCAACTTTAAGAAGAAGAAGAATTAAGCGAACTTGAATCATAATGCAAACAACAATAGAGATGAAGAATCTTATTGAGGAGAAGAATTATATAGGCATAAAACTAAGAAGAGGACACACAAATTAGGGACCGAGGAAACATATAGAGAATTTAGAACGAAAATTGTTATTGAATGTAGGAATGAGTTTTAAAATTTAAAATTGGTTAGAATTGTTCAAAAGATAATAAGGAGATAATAATAAACATATGTTTCAAAAATTGTATATAGATAACAATTTTTCTATATATTTAAAATTAAGTTAATTATATTCCATCAACCTTGTAGTAAAGATACGTGTTCATTTTTTTCATTTGGCTCTCCGATCTATCTTTCTTTTATCTATGATCTTTCAAGATTTACAAATCTGATTGATGACATGGTGTGAATTCTTATGGTTATGGGCAATTAGAATGTTTGTTGAAAATTAAGAATTTATTAATTGCAGTGTTTTTGTTTGTTTTTATGCTTTATGCTTATATTCTTAATTTTGTGACAAATTTTATCTTATTTTTCATTGAGGTGAGATTTGGTTTCTTTGATCATGGCAATATATTTCGTTTCATGTATGTGATTTATTTGCTGAAATATTAGTTAGGATATACTCCTTGATTATAAAATGTCCCTTTTTAGAAAAAAAAAAAAGAATGCATAACTTTCTATTGTGGACCATGATATTTTTGGATTGATTTCATCACATTACTTGAATAATTTAATGTTCAATATCAAGAATACAGATGTCGTTTTTGTAATTTGTTTTGTCATTTATACATTTTCTTGTGGTCGCAGTTTGCATCTTTAAAAATTTGAATAGAGCAAATTTGTTTGGAAGGATAGTCCTTTAGTTTAGCCTTTGCAGTACTCGATTCCATTAGCCGACTGTTGAACTAGATATGAAGGTTGAAAATGAAAAATGGTTACGTTTGTTTCGTTGCAAATAGAGGCCTAAGAAATATCTTTGTTACTAAAAAACTAGTACGTTGTCCATAGTTTTCTCCTAAATTTGTATTACTTATAGTAGAACCTCGATAAATGAATGTTTGATAAATGAATAACCTCGTCTAATGAATAGATTTCTTCGAACCCAACTTGGTTCAATTGGCTAACGAATAACCTCGCTTAATACATTAACGAATAAA
The DNA here is from genome assembly GCA_948291685.1 of Euphorbia celastroides. Taxonomy (NCBI): domain Eukaryota; kingdom Viridiplantae; phylum Streptophyta; class Magnoliopsida; order Malpighiales; family Euphorbiaceae; genus Euphorbia; species Euphorbia celastroides. The sequence goes on along the minus strand of CAOJBJ010426093.1, from coordinate 5,035 downwards.
TGTAGATGAAGTCTGTATAGACCCTATGTAAACATAATTGAATAATCACTTTATTTTAAGCAATATATGTTTATTTATATAGTGTATTTGAATAAATTTCATCTAGTCATTAATTCTCAAACACATTAATAAGTCATATTTTTTCGAATTCTAAAAATATGAATATAATTAAAGTTTGTATAAAATTTATAAGTTCTAGATACATTTGAATTTAATACCAAATGATATAATCACAAACAAAAGTCTAAAAATATCATTTAAATGAATTATTATTCGTTTATCGATAAATAAATATTATATTCATTAATCGATAGATAAACATTCTCGCCAAATGAATATTTTTTTATGATTTCAAGGGTATTCATTTATTGAGGTTTTACTGTCAACTTTCAAATATTTTATATTAACACTATAATTATTTACACCCATTAACACGAGTGATCATAACCATCCATCTTATTTTCATCAAGGGGCTGAAATTGAAGAATAATTACACACCATTGAATGAGAAGTGCAATGTAGAGTTATGATCAATAGTGTCAACGGGTGTAAATCTGAAACTGTACATTAGTTTGGCTAGAATAATTCAAATAGTTTTCCCATTAATTGTTGGACCTACACTATTTTTTTATTCGATTTATCCTTTTTCTAAAAAAAAATTGTCTCATATGAACTTACATTAATTTGGAAGAAATAACTTCCAACTCACCTCAAATGTGGTTAGAACCTGAGATTTATAAAGTCTAAACACTACAAGTTTCACTTTAACCACTAAACTAAATCTTCAACCACCGATTTACCCCTTTTTACTTATGTCGACTAAAACTATTAATATTTTACAACAACAACAACAACAACAACAATAATAATAATAATAATAATAATAATAATTTCTTCAGTCTATACATAATAATTAAAAATAAACTTAATTGTAAAAGAAAATAAAAAATAAAAAGTATATTAGTATTTTTACCGTGTTCTTCAAAATAAGGTACCCAAATTTAGAGTACTCCATTTTTTAGGATATACCTAACCCTGTTATTTATTATGACATAGTCGATGTCTTTCTAAATGAAAGCCTCTATTTAATTTTATGGCTGACAGTGTTAGTAATTTAAGAATAAATGAAGAGAATGCAAATAAAAGAAAAATAGAACTGCATTAACGTTGAATTTGAGAATATGAAATCTTTAAAAAATCAACATGCACTTCTTTAGGATGTGATTTAGTATTTTTGATATTTATTTATAATGATTTAAGTAAATACTAATTAGGTTATATGAGGTTTAAGTACATAAGCACATTGTTATTAAATGTTATAAGAGTTATGAAAGAATGGTTTAAACACATAAAAAACATGTTTTCGTGCAAGAATATGAGGGTATATGAGTTCATGCAAGGTTTATAAATGATATTAACAGATAAACAACAGACAGACGACAGAGAGTTATATATAGTTGTTGATTGTTTAAGAACATAAATATGAGATAATGAGAACAAAATAAATAAAAGTAAGAAATTATTCTCAATAATCATATTGAAAAAATTTATGGCTAAAAGATATGATAATTTTGCGTTGTGAAATTTAAATTAATTAGAGTTGGAAATTGTTAGACGAGGAGTTGTTGAGGGGAGCAAGAGAGATGCAACATTATGAAGCAAAAGTTGCTTCATATAGTAAAACAATTATTTTCATATTTTAATTAAAAGTAAAAGAAACCACTTTTTTTTTTTTTTTTTTTTATCGATATAGTACAACTTTTTCAACAAATTACTACTTTTTTTCCCTGACACTGAAAATCCACGCCTCAACTTATTTCATGTTCGTAGTCTGCCGCCTCCATCCTGCGCCTCTCACCTCTTTTTCCTTTCACTATTTTTTCCAATTTACTTTTCACATCTTGTGCTTTCTTCTCCACGCGTTCATAGCCTTTTAATTTTTCAAACATTAGTTTCTCATTCTTCTACAAGTTATTTTATGTCGGATCTGAAAGAAATAGGTGATCAAATTTATTCAAAAACATCTTAGTTTCACACTGGAATCAGAAAATTTTTATGAGGTGTTTAAGGAAACGTAGTGAGAATAAATAGGAAGAAAATTTGAATCTACATGGTTAGTAGTTTTTCTAACCTTCATATAACTATTATTTATCAACTGGAATAGAAATAACTCTGGTTATCGAATTTTTCAGTTGGACTAATTAATTTTCAATGTCATTATCTTGCAAGTAATTTCGACCTCTCGCGTCTAACCATTGCAGAGATTCATCTATTCAGGTAAGATTTTCACTTTGTGATATGGTTGTGACATTTACTAACTCTCACTAGTTTCATGGATGTTTGTACAACTAGCACAAAATGGCCTCCTTGCTTTGCCAAATCCACGTGCCTTTCAGCCCTTACCCATATTTAACCTCTTGTTAGCCATTGAAGATCATTTGTCAGTCATTTTATTCAACTGTGTATGAGAAATTTAGTTCCTTATATATTATGATAAGATCTTATCGTAATAAATTATTATCATTTACGATTGCCACTTTAATAAGTTTAAGGTAAACAAAAACAATTAATGATTAGTATTTATTGTTTTGAGAATCAATGTGCAGACAAAGTTTATACCGAATAAAGACACTTCTTGCCATCTTTGTAAGAATTTACTAATTAAAGTAACGGAATATCTCATATAAGACACGTATAATATCTGATCTTAACAATATTTTCAACTATAATTTGAGCCTCTGAGACCATTTTTTCTGGACTCGTCTCGTCACCTCTTGGCCGGGGAGCTCTTGGCGAGGAGACCTTAGGATAAGCCACATAAGGTGGAGACCTTAGGATAAGCCACATAAGGTGGAGCCATAAAATTAGTGGAAATTGATAAATTCAATTATTATGTGCTTACAAGTTACAAAAATAAATAAATGCTAATAAAGATTCGAAATTTTTGTGTGAATCTAGAAGGAAAATCCAAATTATCAATTAAACCCATAATATATATTAAAAAAGGAGAAGCAGTCAAACAAGGAATATAACTGCAAATTCCGAAACAGAGAATATCATACGATTGAGACAGATACATGACCACGTGGCATTCAGCCCTCTTCCTCTCCTTATAAGATTCGACTTGTTCACATTTCACTCTCACTGTTCATTTTGCAATGGTGGCGCCTGCCGATTTGAGTCGCAAAACTAAGGTATAATTTTCGTCCAATTTAGGCTTCTTTTGTTGTTCTGGTCGATGATTGTGGTTTCTGAGTTATTTTTCAGCTAATGCTAGACCGTAGGAAGGATTTTCAAATGACTGTTAGGGTTTGGCTTAGCTGTTTGTTGGATTGATTTTGGAAGCTCTTAAATTGGGATTTTACTGAGTTAGGACATTGCGATCCCTTGAATTCGTGTTATTGAAATTCTGTTTAATGCCAAATGATTTTCAGCTATTGTTGGTTTTCGAGGATCAGTTGAACTATGCTGGAAGAAAATCTTTGATAAATACTATATATTTCAGAAGAAGCATTAATTAGCGTTTAGATTTCATCTTGGATTGATTTCTTGTGATAAATGGGCGCAAAGATGTAGTATCAAGCTCAGTTACTCTGTTAATGAGAAAAACGGTATCTTATTTTTTCCTTAAATGTTTGATCTTATTTGTAGAACACATGGTCTTGCAAAATCAGAAAAACCTCACATGGTTGTCAAAATTTGGGGCATTTTTATTTGTGAAATTCGTTAAAATGGCCGTTATGTTTTCTCCTTTTCAATCCATGTGCATTTATGAAGAATCCTGCTTTTAGTAATTCTAGAGGAACATCACTAGGGCTAAATCTTCCTCCTCTTAAGAAACACTGACTTTGGGGGTAAGAGTTGTTTATTTGTGGGAAAATTTGTGATTTGGGTTGTAAGATAAGTTACATCTAACGCTCACTGTCGGATATGGCATGGAATCTAGTTAATTATACGTCCAAGCGAATGTAAGACGTCGACTTTAGCCTTCTCTCAGCCTTAGATATATGACTCGTGTAAATGTTATCATGAAACTTGTCTGGTCATGGAGATTATTGCAGAAATTCTATGAGCTTAACCAATGGAATTGTGATTACCTTGCTGATCAAGGTCAGGCAAACAACAATGCTGGTTGAAAAGTAATGCTATTTATTGTCTAATCATATTACGGAATGAAACTTCTATGTCTTGCATTCTTATTCATAGTGATAATACTTGTTTGTTCTTTTTCAAATTTGTAGAAGTAGGATACTAACTTTGCCATCAATTGCGTGTCAAATAATAGATGGGTGATCAAATGATTTTTCGTGGATGTAATAATATATGTATAACCACTACGAGATATATAATTTTGGTTTAGATGCCATAGTATATGGTGCTGCATTGAATGTAAAAAAACTGAGGGGAGAAAGATTTATATTGTTTTTTATTGGTAAAATAACGGAAAATCATTGTTATGTTGATCAAGATGAGAATACTCTTGAGGAGCGAGCTAATGTTTAGGTGCTATATTTGTTCCTTAAAACCCATAATGCATTTTCTCCTTTTGGTTGTTTATCTTTCTATATTAAGATAATATTGCTGCCACTAAACTTAATGAATAAAATATAGACTTCTCACTGAAGACATGTTTCATTTTTAAGCGATTTATAACTTAGGCAGCTAAGCTAAATAAGTCTATATAGTGCCCATCATGCCTTAAGAGTTTCCTTAACAGCGTGAAATTAAGTGTTAAAGGCTTATTGATGTTTGTTTCCACTGCAAAAGACATAGGACTTATGTGCAAGAAAATAAGACCTAGTTGGAATTAATTTGTATTCGACGAAATCGGAAAATATTATAGATGGCTGAGGCAAAAAGTTGAAAAGTATGTATTTGACAAGTAATGCATTAATGTAGAGTTTCTTGTGCATTACAAATGTACATACAACATTTTTGTTCTTCTACCAAAATATTTTCTATGAGGATGATATGATGTTCGTTGTTAAAGCGCAAAACCCAGAACTTAACCAACCTTAACCAACAAAGAGATTTG
>CAOJBJ010425343.1:0-10005 GCA_948291685.1 Euphorbia celastroides | reverse complement strand
TCTACAGGTATCTCGTCTTAGATGGCTCAAGGGTAGTGTAACCTCTCCCCATTTGGTTCACCACCAGTTTTGAGTCACTCCGGATCTGAACTCGATTAGGCGAGATGGCTTTCACTATCTTCAGAGCCCAAAGTAAAGCCTTGTACTCTGCTGCATTGTTAGTGGGTTTCCACTGGAGCCTTACGGCCTGGTCAACGCGTACGCCACCGGGGCCCTTCTTGTTAACCCCTATCCCTCCATGTTCTTGAAATAAGCTTCCAACTATGTGTATGACCCATCGGAGCCTGAGCCTTGAAGGCTTTCCGAGGCTCAAATCAAACATCTAATTCAGAAAGCTTGATTGCCCTTTCTGCGATTCTACCGGTTGTCTCTGGTTTCCACAATGTCTTCTTTAGCGGTGTGGCTTTGAAAGTAGTGGCGGAGCCTCTGCAAAGCTGAAATGACTACATATGCAACCTTTTCTAGTCTCGGATACCTCATCTCGGCGTCTTTCAACACCTTGAGCAGTAATATACTAGGAACTGCTCTCGCTCTTCCTCCCGAATCAACACTACGCCCACTGATTCATCGGTGGTGCTCAAGTACAGGTACAATGACTCTCTGCGCATAGGCTTATTGCACATCAGGGGCTTCGTGAGAAAGCTCTTGAGTTCCTCGAAGGCGGCTTTGCATTCCTCCGTCCAGGCGAAGTCCTTGACACTTTTCAGGCATTTGTAGAAGGGTAAACATCGCCTTGCTGAACAGGAAATAAACCTTCCTAAGGTGATAATTTTCCTGTTGAGTTTTTGGACATTGTTGATCATTTTGGGAGGGGAGAGGTCGAGGATCACCTTTATCTTGTTTGGGTTTGCCTCGATTCCTCTTTCCGAGACCATGTATCCTAAGAACTGGCCGACCGATACCCCAAAAGCGCATTTCTCAGGATTCAGCTTCAAATTGTATTCCCGACAAATCTCAAGTACCCTCTTCAAGTCCCACAGATGACTTTCTCTGGTCATGCTCTTCACCATCATGTCATCTACATACAGTTCCATGACATTATCGATCAGCCCTTTGAACATCTTGTTCACCAGTTTCTGGTACGTCGCCCCTGCGTTTTTAAGGCCGAAAGGCATGACCTTGTAGCAATATGTTCTTTCATGGGTGATGAAGGATGTCTTCTCAACATCTCCCTCTACCGCTGATATCTGGTTGTATCCCGCCTTAACATCTAGCATGAAAATGATCCCATGCCCATTATGGCGTCTACTAACATATCTATGTTGGGTAGGGGGTAAAAATCATTTGGGCAGGCTTTGTTGAGGTATAAGAAATCAACACACATACGGTAGGTCCCGTTCGACTTCTTCACTAAGACCACATTGGCCATCCACTAAAAGTAGTGAACCTCCCTAATATGGCTGACCTTTAACAACATCTACACTTCCTCTATGATTGCTTTTTGCTTTTCTGGCCCATGATTTCGCTTCTTCTGCTTTACTGCGGTAGCTTTATGATCAATGTGGAGCTTATGTTCAATGGTCCCGGTGAAATCCGGTACATGCTGTTGGAGGACTTGTTCCAACTCTCATTGTACTTCGGCTCCCAAGTTGGTGCTAACCTTTACTTCTTTCCCTCGAGCCAGTAACATTGTCCTCATTTCCCATACCGGCTCAGAGGAGTTGGGCTCTTCTTCTGGTGGTGTGACTCTCATCGAAGCCATGTATGCCTCCTTTTCTAACTTCTGATCTCCTTTGGCCACGACTATCCCTTTTGTGGTCGGGATATGAAGGGTGAGGTATCTCATAGAAATTATAGCTTCAGATCCTGATAATGTTCCCCGACCTAAAATAACATTATAGGCAAGGGGGATATCAATAACGAGAAACTCCACCTCGGGCTCTCATCGCCTATGTTCACTTTCATTCGCAGGGCTCCTAGTGCTGGAACATCATGCCCACTTACTCCTAACACCGACGCCTGTTCGATCTCCAACCGATTAGGGTTCACACCTCACGCCTCGAAAGCTGTCTTGGTGATGAGATTTACCGGGCTCCTAGTATCTACCGGTACTCTATTCACGACAAAGTCTTCGATTATCATCTGGATAACCAGAGCATCATCGTGTGGGGCTGGTTTATGATAATGGGAGAAGGAAAAATAAGTGGCAAGGTCGCTTTGGGTGTTGCTGTTGGCAACACTCTCCCACTTCCTCTTGTTATTTCCCCATGTGATTACATGGATGACCCCTCTCCGGCCTTGAGGCGCTTCATTTTCTTTCCAGTTCTTGTCTTCAACCTTTTCCTTCCCCTTGTTCTTCGTTTCGCCCAGGGAGAACTTGGCCAGTTTTCCTTCCACCGGCCCATCTTTCTATTTCTTTAGTAAAATGCTTGCAATCCTCCATGTCGTGGCCTTCCTACCTATGAAACTCATAATATGCCCCTGTTCGTCCTGGCCTCCTCATGACCCGGGGGTAACTGATCGTCTGCTTTGAGCTTTCAATCCAATACAAAATCTCTCGCTTGGAGGCTTTCAGATTATCCAATATAGGCGGAGGGTTGCAGTGCACTTCCTCGGGCCTTGGTCTGAAGATCCCCTTTGGGTGGGAAGGGTGTTCCGCCCGGTGCGATGAACCTACGTGCATCCTGCCTCAATTCTTGTGATTTTCCTATTTAACCCACTCTCTAGCTTTGGACATCACCAGGGTGAGTGTCTTGGATCTTTAGGTTAGTAGGGTCAGCAATTTGCGACAAGGGCGTCGATGGTCACATGTGCATTACACTGTTTGATTTGGACCGCCACCTGCTGGAACCTTTCCACATATTCCGTCAGGCTTTCTCCTACCTTGCGGAACAGGATCTGTAGGTCCTGTATGGTTTTATATGTCAGGATGGAGGTTACGAAGTGCAAGGCAAAGTCCTTCACCATTTGATTAAAGCTAGTTATGGATCCCGCCCCAAGCTATCGTACCAGAATGTCGCAGCTCCTTGGAGAGTGGTGGGAAATAGCTTACACATCATAGCGTTCGTGGCTTCAGTTGTCTCCATCTTTTGGCGAAAGTTCCAGACATGAATTGTGGGATAGCTTATCCCGCTGTATTCCCTCAGTTGGGGCTATTTGAATCCCCGAGGGAATTTTTCCTTCAGAATTTCGGCGCATAAGGGAGACTCCGTGTTCTCTATTTCTAGGATCAATGGGTCGATCCCTGCTTCCGCCATGATTGCCTTTACCTGCTTGGTGACCACATTCTGTAGCTTCGCCTCAATTGGGATTCCTCTCTCCTTAGGAGGTCACCTATGCCGGGGTCCACATGAACTAGAGGATGAGTCTGAGGAACTCGGGCTCCACCTCTTTCACTTAGGTGGTGAAGGTATCCTCTAGGGGCGAGACCCGGTCCTTCCTCTAGATTCCTCTGGGTTCTGCCCAGATCTGGTAAAGGATTCTCCATACCCGTATCTTCTGGTTGGGCTGGGCGATCGATCTCCTTTCATTTCAGCTCGCTTTCTAGCGGAGTAAGTACTCGACCGGAATGTTTGACTACGAGACCATGTCTGGCTTTTGGGCGTGATATCCTCATCCCGGCGATAAACCCTACTCTGTATCCTATTCTCCGGGATTTGGGGGTTTCAAAAAGTAAGGGAACGTTGTTGTCGAGGCGCTATATTTCCCCTGGATTGCTTTTGCACAGCGTTCACATTATTCACCATTTCCTGGACGTGCGTTACCATGTGAAGGAGCTATTTTGCCAGCCCCGCCAGGAACTTCATTTCTGGATTGTTGGTTTTCTCTCTCATCTCGTCAATTTGTGCATCGAATTCCAGAGTTAACTGGAGAAAAGGCATGGGATTGCCATTCATGTCCAAGGCTAGAGGCGGTGGAACGGAGGGTTCACCCGTTCCAGGTCCTTTCTTCATTGTAGGGGGTTGTATATTCCCCTCCCTGGCTTTCGCTTTCTTCGTGAACAGAGTGTACTTCTCCGTCCATGATTTTATGAAGTTCTCTCAGTAAGCTTCACGCTCACCGCACCAATTTGATGCCAATTGAAACCGGCAATGCCTCCCTCAATGATCCCTGCACCACAGACTGGGTTAGAGTGGCTTGCCGTGATATCGGTGAAGCCCCTCTGATGCTTAAGTTAGTGGGGGATATTAAGAGAAAACAATATGAAAGTATGAATAGTGAGACAGTGAGGTTGAATTACCTAGATTGGCCTGTGTCGTGTCTATTTAAGGAGGAAAGGTGATAACGGCTACAGGAGTGATGGCGAGAATGTCGGGCCTCTACACTGGTGGGCAGTTAGTAACCACCTCAATGTGTTGAGTGGGCCACGACCTCGTCCACTCCTGTCAACTGCTTACCCGTTTCCTCTCCCACATGTGTTGGTTGACTGAGTTAAGTAATGTGGCCTTTAAATGGGCTTGTATTCTGGGCCGTTATTGATGGACCTTTTACTTTATTCTGTTGATATCAATATGTAATAATTAATATTCACACAACAAAATGTCTTGCTCAATATCAATATTTTTCATCAAAGTTTTATGAATTTGGATTATCTAAAGTTGGGACTTTGTCTAGTTGTACAGTTCAGCCAATCTCATCCATCCATTATCTTTTAACGGTCCAGATTTGATTTTAGTATTTTTGAGATTCCACAATTTAATTGAATGTGGATCATTAAATGAAAATGAATGGATGAGATTGGCTAAAATGTACAACTTGACAAAGTCCACGACTTTAGAGGATCCAAAGCCAATTTTTATCTAGCATGCGTATTTTTTGTTCAACCTATAAATGGTGAAAGACTCCAAGGCAAATGCACGTGCAGCTAGCTTACGCTCCAACACAAATAACATGGGGGCATATGGAATTGCAAGTGAATTTAATAAAGAGCACCTTATAAGGGTAACTACTATTTGGGTGACAAATAAAAGAGAAGTATGTGTAAACTAACTCTTTGATAACAGTGTATGATTGATGTTCTTACCTTGCTTCTTCTTGTTTCGACTCCTATTTTCATCATGTTCTTTTGGTTTCTTTGTTCAAGTCACGTATTTCTTCTTTTGTCTTTTTGGAGCCATTGATTTTTACAATTATGCAAAATTTTGTTTAATTTGAGAATTTATACGACAATTAAGGCAAAAATCAATGATTGGATTTTGAGTTTCTTACCTTCGATTTCTCTTTTCTTCGGTGAGATTCTGTTGATTATGCGTTCTTTCTTTTTGATTATCACTTTCTTTGGATAAATGAAGTGATTTTGTGGCTGAGGGAGAGAAATCATTGAGAAGGATGACATCATGGTTTGAGAGAAATTGTAAGGGAATAGAACGTGGTTTGAGAGAAACGGTAATGGAAGAGATTTTGGGGGGTTTTGTTTGGTGTGTTTTTTTTTTTATAATTTGCAAGTTCCTAATGTGTAGAGTGATAATAGTTTTGGAGTTCCAGTTTGTAAATGATATGTGTTTGTTTGAATGAATATGAACTCAAATCCATAATTAAATTTTAGTAAATTTTTGTAAGTTGTCCTATAAAATTTAGTAAAATAAAGGATGATTTGGGAAAAATGCTAAATTCAATCATAAATGGAATACCCGATTTCACAAAAATCAATAAAGTATTTATATTGCTTTTATTTTCATTTTCTATTTTAAATATTATTATTATTATTTTTATGTGTAAAGTAAGAAAAATAATATAATAATTATAAAATAATAATAATTTATTTTAAAGAAAAAAAATGTCGTAAATAAATGAAAAAATATTTTAAATTATGCAAAAACGAAGTTTTGGAGAAAAAAATTTGAAAAGGTGGTTAAACTTGCCCATAGACCGTAGGAAATGTTTAAAGACGGTTATATCCCCACAGAAAATTCGGAAAACGGCCGAGACGCATTTAATTAATTTTTGATGAACGCTGTCAACTTGTCAAAAATGCAAAAAGAACCAAATTCTTACTTTTCTGTTCAATTTCCTTCCCCTTCCAACTTGCAAATCCAAAATAAATAATTTAAACAATAAACAAACACCGCCTATATAAACACACTCCCGCTATTTCGTCTCGTCTCGCCAAATTACCCAAACACTCCCTTCTCTCTCCGTTATGGACTCTCCTTCTCGCTCCTCCGTCCTCATTATCGGCGCTGGAATCTCCGGTAACTCTCCTTCCCCCCGCCGATTCTCATCTTTTGGCCGATTATAATGTTTTTGTTTTCTTTTTTGATAAGGTCTTTCGGCGGCGAAGGTCTTGGCGGAGAATGGCGTTGATGATTTCGTGATTCTAGAAGCGTCGGATCGAATCGGAGGCAGGATTCAGAAAGAAAATTTTGGCGGTGTCTCTGTTGAGCTCGGTGCCGGTTGGATCGCCGGCGTTGGTGGTAAAGAATCGAATCCGGTGTGGGAGCTCGCTACTCAATACGGTCTCCGTACTTGCTTTTCCGATTACAGCAATGCTCGTTTTAACATTTATGACCGCAGGTATATTCATATGTAAACTGTATGCCGTTTTTTGCCGTTTCATCTCTGCTCTCGCATTTTCTTTGCTTTCTAGTTTCGAAATGGCTGTGCGTTTTGTTTAATTTCTGTTTGAATGTAGAACAGTGTGATGTACCGGTAATGTACTTTATTTTTCAAATCGTTGTGTTCTGAGAGTCCTTTTTGTATGCTGTATTTGTAATTTGGTTATGGAGAGCAGTATCATTTCCATCTCCAAAACAGATTAGTTGCAGAAATTCCGTTATAACTGTAATTATTCTTCGGATATAACGTTTTTGGGTGGAAATTGAACTTTGCTATTTCTGTTTTTGTGTGGCAGTGGTAAAATATTTCCGAGTGGAGTGGCTGCAGATTCTTACAAGAGGGCGGTGGACTCTGCAATTATGAACCTGAGAATCCTGGAGGCTAACCATGCTGGTGAAGTCATTGAACCGCCATGGTAATTACTATTTTACTCTTCATAGAAAGTTAGTTTTGGCTTTTCACCGCTTGAGAGTCAACTACAAGTTACAGATGTGTATTTGGTCACAAAATGCTCTCTCTCAAATTTTGACTTTAATGTTTTTTTCTTGTCTCTAGCTCACCAAAGACTCCAATCGAGCTGGCTATCGACTTTATTCTCCATGATTTTGAGATGGCAGGTCGGTTTCACAGCTCACTGTTCTTTTTTTTTTGGAAATAAATTATTGAAAGATTCTTTGTTTAGCAACTTAGCTCATGCTACTAAATTCTCACATTTGAAGTAATTCAGATAATTATCCCCCGTAGTTGGGCGATTTTTCGATTTCCTTCTATAGTTCTATTGGCTGACTGAAATGGGCTTGTTGTGTGCAGAGGTAGAGCCAATATCAACCTACGTTGATTTTGGAGAAAGAGAATTTCTTGTAGCAGATGAAAGAGGATACGAGTATTTGCTATACAAAATAGCAGGGGAATTTCTATTTTCTTCCGAGGGAAAAATCTTGGATACTCGTCTGAAGCTCAACAAGGTATATGATATAGATAACAGGAAAACTTTCTGTTGATTTGTTCTCTTTAACAGTACTTGGTTTCATTTTGATTTGTTTTTCTTAAATGGCATATCCAATGATTAGACGGGAAAAGAGGGACAATGTTTTACATTTTATTGCTGGGTGGGGTTAATACAGGAAAGTAGTAAACGATGATTTAAGCGATTATAAAAGTTGAAGAAGTAATTTGGTAAGAAAAAGGAGACACTTGAAAAGTATGTGAAATATACTCCAAAACTCTGTTTTTAATTATGCACTGCAATCTGTTCGCTGTTAAGATTGATTGACCCACAATGAGGTCATAAGATAATGCCATTTTATGAAAGCTGTACACATTTTCTTGATGCCTTATTTATCATTTTCCAATATATGACATCTTTTTTTTTATCAGCATTATATGGTTTCTAAAGATGAGGTGTAACTTTTCCTGGCGGCTAAATATGATTGTTTAACAAAGGATTGCAACCTTTTTGTTGCTTAAGTGCGTAGCTTATGATATGATTTTATTCTGCGCTACTTTTCTTTTCCTGAAAGAACGAGTAGCATTAATAACCTCAGTTAGAAATCAATGAAATTTATCTGTCTGTTTGACTCATCATCATGCTTGTATTAGCTAAGGAAACTTAATTAGTGGCATAATGCAGGTGACCTTGCAAACTATGAAGTAAACCTGCTGAATCTTCATCTTAACAGTGAACATATTTAATGAATTTTTTTGGGAACAAGATCCCTGAAAAAAGCCATAAATATGACCACCGACATGTCAGCTTTCAATCATATAGCCATGAATTGGCTTCAGCTACACCATCCTTTTGCCTTTTAGCCCTTAATGAGCCTGCAGGTCCGTAAGTTACCATTTTGCACTAACCTGGGCAAATGTCCAGAATAGCCTAGTGCCGAAGACCACAACCCAGGAGTTGAAATGTCATATCAATTAAATATGAGAACAAAAGATGGATAGTCTTCTCTGTTTCTTTATTTATTGTTCTTTTCTTGTCCTCAGTTTTTCCAATTGCTCTCTTTCAGAAAATTAATGAACCTCTTACCCTTCTGCTACTGCAATACATAGTGGTTTTGGGAAAATCCATTGTAGCCAATTGCGTTCTGTATAACAACACTATGCGCAGATTCTTCTTTAATAAATATCTACCATTTCCATGTCAGAACACTGCTCTGCACAAATTTTCTTGGTTTGACTTGATAGAATCTTTATTTGGACAGCTGTTTTCTTGGACTTCTCTACTATTTGTTGCAATCTTCCGAAGGATTTACAAATATTTTTTTTTCTCTGGCTTAACTGAATAATACATCATTAGTGCATGAGTTTGGGCAGGTTGTGAGGGAAATACAGCAATTGAGAAACGGCGTTATTGTAAAAACGGAGGATGGTTCCGTCCACGAAGCCAATTATGTGATTTTGTCAGCTAGCGTTGGTGTTCTCCAAAGCGACCTGATTTCTTTTAAGCCTCCTTTGCCTGTACGTCTTCTCTTCCTTTATATTATTCCCTATTCGGCTAATATTATACTCCTACTGCAATTAAGTGTAGATTTAGAGAATTGCACAAATTGTAGGAACCAAATGATGAGGCAGAGGATTACTAATTGGATTCTTTTTTAAGAAACAAGTGCATCTTTTGCTCTTTTTTTTTTGGATTGTGGGGCTTAATAACACAACGCATTTTTAACAATTTTGTTAAGAGTGAGGTAGTCACCAGAGTAAAGCTTGCTGGTTACTTGGTGCTTTATTTAAACTTTAAAGTCAAGTCTAGTTACTTAGGTGCTTTGTGATTGAATTGTTATAATTAGGGGTTAAATGAGTTGGAAAAAGGAAATAAAAACGTTGAAACTAGAGGATGGCGCATAAAAGATACGTGGAAAGTTGAGTTAAAAGAATCTTACTTGGAATTAGAGCAAGTTACCACCATGTCATCCTTAAAGAGGTCACAAATGTTACCAAATAAGTAAATAAAAATATTGAAATAGTCGATATTTTGTAAATTAGACGGTCTCTTTTAACCTTTTTATTTTGATGTTTTCATTAAGAAATTTCAAATGTAATAACAAAGATAGACATGAGATGGGGTCGTACAAGTTTCAATTGCAGTTAGAATGTTGATGGGAGATAATGACCCTGTGTCATGTTGGTTCAACTTCAACATCTAAAACATACAAATTTATGTTTCCTTGGGTTCTTTCCATCTCCACGATATAGTGGGAAATAAATAGCTTTGGTTTAGTTAAACTCAATTGCTATTTGCCGTCCATTTTTACTTCGTGCCGCCCGTTTTTTTACTTTCATGCCCTTCAATCATTTTTTACCATTAATACACTTTTAAACCTTAAAATTCTAAACCTTTCAAATTTTCAATCACCATAGATTATATTACATGTATAAAATATTTTTAACCATAAAAATCTACCATAAGTCGGTTTAGAATGATTTAGAAATGAACAATCCCGAAACTATGCAATTGACCAGTTGGCAACAGTTGTTTTAGTATTAGAGACGCTTATGGCAACACTT
>CAOJBJ010425217.1:0-10369 GCA_948291685.1 Euphorbia celastroides | reverse complement strand
AGAGAAACCGCCGGATGTACAGTGATCAAGCTGTAGAATGGAAGAAAAAATGTATTGAACTATTGAAGTGATGAAAAAAGAGGGAGAAGTTGAACAATTGTGTAGCGTTGTTGTGATACGAGCTGAGGTAGTTAAGCACTTAAGCTGGCACATCTTTATGCAGAGAAGCGCGTGGCTGCACCGCAGCAATGGCAGGTAAATGGATATTTATGTCGGCGCGGTATAGTTTTGGCCCTTTTGGGTGATATGGTTATTTATTCCGGTAGATAATTATGGAATAATGTTTTGTTTTCTTATAAATATCTACTAATAAAATTCTATTTGTGCTTGTAATTAAGACTTTTCACCCTGAATTATATTTAAAGTTGTTGTTTTAAGAAGTTTCATGCTTTTTGTAACATTAAGTTTCAGTCCCCTACTTCATTTTCAATCTTTATTAAAAAAATATTAAAATTAATTATAAGTATGTGTGATATAAGTTTAAGAGTTAAATACATCATAAATACCTCAAACTTAATACATATAATTTTGTTGTAAATTTGAATTTTATAAAAGTTTTTCTAATCCTCTCAATTAGTAAAAATGTGTTTGTTTGTCAAATTTTACTTTACAACATGCTTCAATTTCATTTATTTTTTTTCAGTTTTTATTTGGCTTCATTTATTAAAGATGTCATTTTCACTCTTCAACAAAATTTAGAATATTAAACTCAGGTGTAAATAAGTACATTTATAAAAAATTTAAATGAGAAAACTGATATATTTTTACAATTTAAAGGAATTGAATAATTTTTTTCAAAACTTACTAGTTATACGAAGATGAAGGAATTGATAATTTGACATACTATTCAACTAGTGTGTCCCATAATAAGAAAGAAAATAAATAAACAATGAGGACGTGCAAAAATCATAGAAAGAGCAAAACCAGAACCACGCGCAAAGAACATAAAGGAAACACAACGCGCGCATGGGTCGTTTGTCGCCTTTTGTCGGGTAGCTTTGGCGACGGTCAAAGAGACAAAGGAAAAACTTGCAGGTGGTCACGTCGTTGAGAGTGGGGGTTGGCCCACCAGAGCGAATTTTCGGACACGATCATTAATGATGGAGAGATCAGGGCCGTTGGATTTTTGTCTGCCGGAGAGTATCAGATAAATATTATAACAAAAAATAATAAATTAGTTGAAATGATTCGGTATAATTCGGTACAACCGAATAATCTGTTCTGTGTTTGTTGTAACAGGTATATTAAATGATGTATTGTCGTTGTAAATGAATTTTTGTCTGTAAATAGATGATGTGTAAACTTATGAGATAGAAAAATATTTTGGGATAAATGGAATAAAAGGTTAGTTTGCGATTACTTTTTTAGATTTTGTCTTAAAAGATTTATTTGAAAGTTTTTACCTATAAACTGCATATCTTAGTTTTTACATACGAGATGTTGGAGATTCACATTTGATAAAGCTTCGGGAGACAAAAGCGATAAATAAAGGAGTATTATAGTTTTTTATGTATTAGTAAGAAGAACAATTCAAAATGTTATGGAAAAAATAAAAGTAAATGGTTAGTTTGTGATTACATTTTTAAGTCAAGGTCGTGGTCCGAAAAGTTCCACTTTAAAGCTTTTAATTATAAACTGTAGATTTTTTTTTTGTTGGAAAGGATTATTATAAGTTATTAATTTATTAACATGAAGAATAAAAGTGTATTATTTGAAGTTAAAACATGTCGTTGTATAAAAAGCTTGGGAAAATAGTTTTTTGGAAAAACTATTGTAACCACATTTCTAAACAAAGTCATAAGTAAGATGAAATTCAAAGTTCTACTGATTCAAATTGCTTTTCTTTATTACAATTTTGTGTATTTGGCTCGATCAAATTTTTTTTTATACTCTACACTTGTTTGTCGTGGTGGTACTTCACTGTTTTGTATGGTTGATCATTGCATTGATTGAGAAATAGTGTTAAAAAGTCATAATATATTGATGAATAAATGAGTAATATATAGTACAAAACATGAATTATTCATTTTTATAAAAATGTTTTATTATTTTTTTATGATTTTGAGGAACAAGTAAAAAAGACTGACGAACTATACATTTCATATAAGTGAGACAAAGTGATTGATATATTAAAAAATCACGTAATTGATTACAAGTTGAGATTAATAAGTTTGTCACATAACTAATCACATAATTTAAAAACGAATTGAGATGAATGGGTCACATAATTAATCACACAATTAAGATTTTGATCCGAAAGGGAACGGGTTCAAATCCCACTACCTACCTTCCAGTTTAGGTTAACTTTCAATTCGAATTTTAGCTTGTTACATCTCGTGTATTTTAAGCTTATGTTCGTTTTAAATTGATCTTTAAAAAATGGCCTAACACATATTTTGGTCATAAATTTTAAAAATGACCCGCTAATCTTCTAAATTTGATAAAAGTGTCATCAACAGTCTCTTCATTCTGACATGGCAGCACTTTTGTGTTGAAAAGTCAATGCGTCCATGAGCTACCACGTATGGATGGGAAGCTTGTGGATGCATGTTTGCCAAGTTTAAGGAATTAACGGGACAAATTAAACATCAGAACGTCAAAAGATAAAAGCTGCGAAATTTAGAGGAAAAATTATGTTTTAGATTTTAAAAAATAAAACACTACAAGTTCATGAATTTTGTAATGTTTCACATTACATTGCAATGTCACATTGTAATTGTGAAACTTCAGCTAACTGATGGATTTCTTGTGCTAATCCTTTAACTTAACTAATTACAGGATTATCTATATGTTAGAAATTTATATGTCATTTCAGTTCTCCCGGCGACCTTTCAAAAAAAAATTATATGTCAATGTCACGGTACTTATTCAATTGTTTTGACCTATATTTTTTTTAAAGAACACTCATGTTTTGACAATGAAAATTGTCCGAATTGAAGATAATTGAGATGACTTTCTTTGACCACAGTGCGAACTTCACACGTTCTTTGTTTGTGATTAAAAAAAATATATTTTCATGTTTTTTTAAGAGCAGCACTTTTGATTTAAAAATGTAAATAAAACATTTTTTTAAGAAATCAACGTGAAAGACCAAAATACGTACTTTTATAAATATTCGTGAGATCACTTTATTACTAACTTAGGAATCAATACCAAACCAACACTTAAAGTGAGCTTCACGCGTACGAACTTCGCGCATGGCTGGTTTGTCATTTAAGAAATTTCATTTTCACGTTTTTATAAAGAGCAATTGATTTAGTTTTAAAAATGTAAATGAAAAAGTTCTCAATAAGATCAAAATATATAGTTTTATAAAGATTTATGAGATCACTTTATTAAATTAACTTAAAACTCAATTTGAAACAGACACTTAAAGCGAGTTTTACACGTATATTTCTTTTGTGTTTGTCTTGATTTCTAAAAAAATTATAATCAATTTTTAACTATGGAAAATAACATCAAAGAATCCTCTAAAAATTTAAGAATCAATTCTAAATTGTCCATATTAAGAATTACGTGAAAATTCATAAATCATATTAAAAGAAAAACTTTTAGTGCTAAATTCGAGGGACAAATGACATATTAGGCCTAAAATGTACCAAAGTTGTGAACCAAGCCCAGCCCACAAAAGCAGATCCATAATGAAGATTTAGCCGCCATTACCAGCAGCGGATATAAACGCAGTTGCGCCGGAGAGCGGCGGTTGCTGTTTATTTTCCTCTGGCCAAATCGGAGGAGAAGAAGCCAGAAGACGCCTCGTCGGAGCTAGAACTATACGCTTAAGCAATCTATCATGGCGTCGATTTGCCTCTCGGTCTGTTCAACTTCGAAACCCTTGGCAGCGCCTACAGCTGCGTCTTCTTCTTCTTCTTCGCCGCCGAGCTGCGGTGTTTTCCGGTACCCTACGGTGTTGGTGTGTGTTTTCTGTCGTAGAGGACTTGTTCTGATGAATGGTGGGAATCGGATTAGTTGGAGCCGGCGGATTACTCAGGTGGTTCGTATGGCGCCTGATGAGGAAAAATTGACTCGCCGTAATCCTCTCGATTTCCCTCTCGTATGTTGATCTCTCTACTCTCCCTTTTTTGATGAAATTTTACTAGTTTGTTGTCGATTTGTTTAGGTAGGGTGCGTTTTCGTGGAGTATGTTGAGTTATCTTTTCTGGTTGTGCCTTTATGGTTGTTTTATTGGTTGAATTTGTTGTTTCTATTAGAAATGAGATGTATTGCATAGTATGAAATTGAAGTTAAATGCTAATAAGATATTGGAATCGTTTCGCTAGAAAAATAAGCCTTTTACTTGTGCCAAAATTGGTCATTGGTGCTGTGCTTTTTCTAAGCACGAGTTAGATAAGCTTTGAAACTTGAAGCTTTGCGGGCTTCTTATATGTGTAATGATCATTGTGAAGCCAAACTGTAGAGTTACAACTTACAATTATATGACTTCAGTATTGTATTCTGTTTCCTTTTACCATATAATATGCTCCCGGTTGATGTGGTCTTATTATGTTGAAGACTCAAAATGGGTGAAGCTACCTGCTACGTAGGCTCTGTTCTTTTCAACTTATTTTCTATTCAGTTCAGTTTCAGTTTCAGTTTCCTTAAGTTATGCTTTATTAGACTTCCATTAGAAGTCCATTAAGTGTCATTAAATTTCAGTAACTATAAGTTTGAAATGGTTTTGATCATCATTTAATTTCGATTAGTGTCATATAGGTTACAATTTCATCAAGTTTCAATAAGTATCAAACAAGTTTCAAATAAGTTTCAGTTCAGAACTGCTGTTAGCCATTCAGTCCAAAAGAACAGATCCTTAATATTTTACTTGGTTGGAGTCAATGTGACCACTTAGATGCGGGTGGGAGTGATTCAATTGGTTGTTTGAAGCTTTAAGGTTGACACCATTGGCTTGTAGTAGGTTGACTTGAACAAACTGAAAGCACCTTGATCGGTTTGCTCATCTCATTGCAGTTTGATGGAAAGTGTGCTATATTCCTTTTCCCCTTTCTTTCAAATTATTGGGAAGAGGGATAAATAGTTTTTTTCTTAGGATTTTTGCTCTACTTGCCTCGGATTTTGGTATTAGTGTTACAGGTGCTTATATTATTTCCTTTTCTTCACCTTAACTGAATTTGGTTCTATCATATTGCTTGGATTATGGTTTCACCCTGTGTCATAGATGTCTTCTGTAAACAAAAGCTTGGTATTCGGGGTATTTATCGATTTGCTAGAATTTCGAAGTGATACTTAAGGCCTGTAATTGTACTAGTAGCTATCTCCTTATAATGTTGGATAAAGCCTAACATTCTTATTATGATGGGTTCGAAATCAATAATCATTGAATAAACTGTTTGGTTCGTTTTTGCTTCAGAAATTTCGATCACAGGTTCTCAAACTTGGCATGTCTGTCCTTTAACAATGCTTTAAGTGGTCTGTTTTTTATCAATGGATTGATTGAAGTTGCAATGTAAATGCATCTTAATAATGGTCACATATGAAGCATCAACTTCTAATCGACAATCCGCTAAATATTTGCATTGCTGCTGTCTGTGAAACAACAAGCAAAGTTACCTCAATGATGGTACCTTTCGTCGTGTTGAGGCTGTGTCTTCAACATAGTAGTTCTAATCTAGGTAGCACGGAACGGAAACTGACATGATATGAAAATGGAAACTGACAATGGGAACGTCGTTTTTAAAGAAAAAAAGGCTAGGAAACTAGGGGAAAATGTGTCAAGTTTCGGTTTCTAACACCGTCATGAAACATGGAAATGCTGGTGTTCAGGAGTTTCCGTGCATCCTAGGTTCTAATAACATACATGCATAATCATTTACTTGGACCAATGGAACGTTTTAGGGCTTATGGTGAAATCATCTTGCTCATCATCAGAGATTCATATTGAGGTCTCATATTTACAAGAGTCTCCTGAAGTTCCTTGTTTTCGGTGTTTCATCCAGTCTATTCGCTAATGTTCTGTAATTTCCTTTTTAGGAGTGGGAAAGGCCGACATATTTCCCCAGTTTAGCCCTATGAAAACACCGATACCACCACCATTGCCATATGACCCGCCTGAAGAAGATGAAGAAGAGGAGGAAACGAAGAAAGTGGAAGAGGAGGAAGATCCCGATAAGGAAGAGGAAACCGAAAAGCCCTACAAGGATCAATGACATACTTTCTCCTTATTTATCTACTACTGACCAATGAGTTGTATCTAAATGCAATTGTCATCATCCAGGTAAGAACTTTGTCATGATTCCAGTTAGAGTTGAAAGAAATTTGCAAAAAATTTATGATTATTATCTGTTACAATTTCACATGTTGGCGTTTGATCAGAAATTTGAGTTTCTGATAACCTTATTTTGCGTGAATTTTATGTTCAGTTAGTTGAATAATTTCCTAACTTATGATAGAGGTTGCATCATCTTTTCTCCCTATTCTAACCTGATTCTAAACTATCAGGATTGTTCGGTGTAGGATATTCGGTTTCTATGATCTATTGTAAATATAGTTTTATAGTGAACTTTTGCCTCAAAGTCTGTTTTGGAGAGATGATTTCGGGACGATTTTTTCCTCGTTGGTTTTTTTAAGATGCTTCTGATTTATAGAAATTTCACACGAATAACTCGATTGGTGCCGAAGTTACAGAATTCTTTTGGTTTCCTTCTTTTTTCTTTGATGTTGATTGAATGGTTGATCTCTGATACTTTAACGGAGGCAACTCATTGCTAGTTTGATTCTCTTAATTTAATCAAACATTAAGCATATTCATGTGATCGCAAGTTTGATTCCTGAAAATGGGAATATTTACATTTCAATTCAAATTAGTTGATCAGTTAATTGTATATGGAACAATGCAAACTAAAAAAAGTTGGTAGTTTTTTATTATAAATTCACTAGTGAACAATGGTTAAAACAACTCGAGAAATATTGTGACAACCAATTTGTTAGTTTCCCTTTCAAATCAAAACCATCTAACAATGTTTACTTGTTATTCAAAAGTTCTTAAAAAACGACAAGTTGCAACTTAATATTATATCAATTCGCAACGTTTTCATCTAAAAAAGTAAATAACAACACTAGCACAAGTCTTTTCAATTAATACCAGATTTTGTTTACATGATTGCACTTTACCTCTATGGTGGTGTTGGGCAAGTGGTTGCTCTTAAATTCAACCATAATTATGTTTATAAAGAAGAATTTTGTTTACGTTGAATTATACAGTATTATCTCTCTTATTTCAACTTTCTTTCCTAACCTCAATCACGGTCCACATAAAAACGGATCCGGGTCTGCATTTACAAAGGAATCCGGGTTTGCACTTATGAACGTATCTGGGTTTGGTCCACACTAGATTCGGCCCGGGTCACCCGGTTTCCATCTATAATCATGGTAGACAAAAAGACATTGTTAAATAAACTATAAGTGGTAATGAATAATTTAGCTGAATTATGAAATAAAAGAGAAAAGTCGTGAAGTTGACAAGGATTGGAAGTGCACACGCTCTTTATTCATGTTTTTTTTGCTCTTGATGGTGTTAAGGCAATGCCTAAGAATAATTGTTGGAAAGACTTTAAGGTCAATTGTTTGTATGAAATATGAGTGTCTATGTTAACTTTGTTTTGTTCATTAACTTTGTTTATCTCACCATTAAATTAGATGGTAGAGTCACTCATTTGAAGTAGAGTCCACTCATCTAATTGTGAAAACAAGCAAAGTAAACTTACTTTGAAAAAAAACAAAGTCACCTTAGAATCCCCCTGAAATATGTTTACTTTGTTCTGATCATACATTTGAAAGAAAGAGTTACGATTAATTTAATGTTTTAAAAGGCAATAGGGGTCCTAACACAATCTCTCTTAATAAAAGAAAATAAAGAATTTCCATATGATTACAAGTTTATTTTTAAAAAAAGCATAATAATTGTCACAAATTTTGGTTCTTTTAAACTCCTAAGTAATGTTATTTCCATTTAGTTAATACCTAAGCCGATTTTTACCTTTATATCGTAATAGCCTATTTGGATCATCGTTAGAATTGTCGTCTTTAAAAGTCGGTCTCTTAAATTTTTTATGTAACAACATATTTTAGATTTAGATATTACATCTTGATCATTCATACAAAATTGTCTTTCCAAAACTATAATATGTTGCTTATTAGACAACCTTCAAAATGAAGCTTTCGGAAACTGCTGCATGGAAAACAATTCCAAGCTAACACTTAAATGCTTCTATCCACGATACTCATATGATTGAAGAAGACGAACACGTAAAAGGCGATGAAAAAGTGGTTTCAAATTATTTCGACAAAATAAAAGAGCAAGAAAGCAAAGAGTGAAATGGAGAAAAAGTCTCGAAAGACTCTTTCTCCCTCTCTGACAAACAAACTTATAAACGAAACTCTCTTGGAAAAGATAAAAGTAGAAGACGGTTAGGGTTTTTTTACGATACTCACATTAATTATCACATATAATGAAATATTAAAGAGTTTTTTTTTGAGCAAATTTCCAGTATATATTTCAAGTATTTATTACTATCTTTTATAATTTCTTTTAATGCAATTCCACACTATGAGTGGATCATCAAATTCTACATATCTATTATAAATCCGATAAATTTACACCTAGATAGAAATTTAGGCTCAAATTACATTCACTCAAACTTCAAAATTCTCTTCGTCTCACCAATTTTTTAAATATTGGTCGAAACCAGATGAGATGAATTATTGGGTTGTGTTGTGACATTTAGGTTGTCGATTTTTGTTGGTATTGGTCCATTTATTAGTTTCTTTCTCGAATCAAAGCTATCTAACAATCTATACTTCTTATCCAAAATTCAACGAAAAAGACAAATTCCAACTTAACATTTTATTATTTCTTAATATTTTTCACCTAAACAATCATTCCAACACAAGACTTCACAGTAACAAATTAAATATGTTCACATAACTGCAGATCACCTCTTCAGTGTTGGTGATTGGCTAGTGCTTGCTCTTAAATTCCATCACCTACACAATTAAATTTCACATATATTATTTAACTTTTTAATTCATTAATTTATTTTTATTTTCTTTTCTACTAAATACGTTCAGACTTTTTTGAGCTTGTCCAGAATTGTCTTCCGCTTCTATAAGTTTTGAAAGGCTGCTCTCGCTCCCCTGAACTTTTTTTAATGACCTCTCACCCTTACACTTGTCTAAAATTAACATTTAAATCTTGAAATTCCACACGTCAACTTTTGATTGAATGCCATTTTTAAAAAAGTTTATGTCAATCAAAAGTCAACATGTGACATTTAGGGGTAATATGGTGCATTTTTGTAAATTGAAGGATAAAGTGGTACTTTTTTACAAGTTTAAAATGACGACAAAAACTTTTAATAATTAAAGAAAATGTGAGGCAATTTGGAACAAATGTTCCAAATTGAGAATGGTCTAAATTTATTCTTCCTTGTTTTAATATACCATTTTTGCAAACCTTGATCATTATAGACAAAAACGTTGCTAAGAAAACTAAAAATTATGAAATTTTAATTTAAATGGATCGTGGAATAAAAAAAAGGTTGTGAGGCTGACAAGAATTGAAAACGCACATGCTCTTTTAAATTTGATCTTACTTTTTTTTTTTGTTTCATAGTGAAAGTTTGTGTAAGGATAATATTTGTTAGTGATGTTACATGGGGAGCACTAACTTATACCCAATTTTTGTCGCAACTCAAAATTACACAATACACAAAAAGTTTATTATACAAGCCTAATTTGTAGCACTCATCATTTTTTAAATTTATATATTTCAATTACTAACTTATTAGCCAATTAATACTCCATTGATACATAATTTATCTCTTAAATATGGTAAAAATTGCATTATATTATGAACGAAATGAAAACAAATGAAATAAAATGGCATGTTCCCTCCATTGCGTATCCTAAATGTCTAAATTAGTTTTATATTTCTAAAATGATTACTCCTAAATGAAAACATAATTTTGATGGAATAATAATCTTGATCATACATTTAAAAGAAAAGGTATTAAGATCAATTTTATGCTTCATAAGACAATGGGAGAGGCAAATACGAACTCATTAATCCATAAACGAATAAATAATTAGTTGGGAAATTTGATGTTGATCTTAAAATCAATAAACAAAAACTACCCACTCTGAATTTAGAGTAGAACAAAATTCAAAAATTAATTACCTAATGAGCCTAATTTATTAGGCTACATAAAACCTAACCAAAGCTCCATTGATACATGGTTCTCCTTTGATTGGGATGCAAGAGCTAACAACAACAAAAATCCACTCAAAATTAGGAACTTTAACCGCCACTTGAACTAGCTTTTAGTTGTCTTTAAAATAGTTGAAAGTAATAATT
>CAOJBJ010424459.1:0-10558 GCA_948291685.1 Euphorbia celastroides | reverse complement strand
TACACATAAATGAAGGCGTAAATTGTAATCATAGTCAACAAACCTAATGACTTGACAAAAATGCAAAATAGTTGAATACATCCATAATAGACATGTCTCTTCGGACATAACCAAGAAATTTTCAAATTAGAAAATTTCTAAGAATCCGTTGACAGGATCGTGGCTAATAATTTCTTTAGAAATTATTCTTAACACCACAAACATCTATTATGAACACTTTTTGATTTTGGACACGAAATCAACAAACATGGTATGCATACTCTCCCGTATGCTCAACCATTCACATCAACATCAATGTCCATTAAAATCAATCCAAAACATGTTCAAAATAATGAACATAATCATATGATAAATTCAAAAGAGAAATAAATAACCATTCACATTGAATTAATATCCCATCTCTTTAACTGTATTCAAATTCAATTGAATGTCAATTCATCATGAATTTTTACAGGGTGATTACCACCAAAATTATATTCATCAATGGACATAAACTTGCATTCAAAACCGACTAAAATATTACCACCAAAATTTAACCAACACAACAAATTTGAATAATTCAAAATAAGCGTACCTTTAGTCGCTCTTTACGACCAATTCTCGAACAACCGGAAAACACCGATTAATTTCCATCACCAGCAAACTCAGGCATGAGAATGAACATCTCCTTCACAATTTCACCACCTACCATCCCCGGAAATAACAGAAAATCGAACCTAAAGTTTCAATCAATTTTCCACCGCCATCATAAAAAGAACCTATAGTTTCAATCGATTGTTAGAAATTCGGCCTCCAAAGATGAACATCGAACCGTTGGAGAAGATGGACATCGATGCACAAGGAAATGAACACCGACCATGTTGAGAGAATTGGGAAGAAATCCTCTTGAATTCCCACTTGAAAAGCACTTAGATCGATACCTGAGAAGACAAACACCAAAAACAAAATAGCCTTGTACCTGGAAATCTCTGAAGTCGTATGGTGACTTTCCGATTGAAACTATTTCGGAGTTCTAATCAAAAAGTTCAACGAGATAAAATTAGAGACTGGTTGATGGAAGAACTTGACTATGAATGTTGTGAAACTTAGAATCGAAACAGAGAAAATAGGACAGCGCACAAGGTGTCCTTTTTTCTCAAGATTGTCACTAATAACCATCTCAAAAACTACCCTAAAGGTGTCTCATAATGCCATATGAGTTTCTCTGTGAATTTCTACCAAAATCTCACTTGAATCACGCCAAAAATGCCTTTATCGTGACTGTTGTAAAACCGTTGCAAGTAACCGTTGCAACTGACCGTTTTTACACTTTGAAACTTAAAATTTTGTAATAAACTCGAATAATTGTACACTCCGCACTCTCCTAAATTATTCAATGAAATATTACAAATAATTGACAACTTAGTTAATTCCAATTACGGTAAAATATCCAACACATATTAAATTCGTAAAAGGTAAGAATTGATTTTGAAGAGAAAAATATCATAAAAGTAAAATCTTAATTCCAATTTATAGCAGCAACCAATTTTGATGGGAGCAATTAATTTTATTTTCTATAACAAAGTTTAACGACATTCATCATAAATTCCATTTAAATTTTTCCCTTTTTAAGAAAAGTCAAATGTTTTTACCACTCTCTAAAATCGGAACACTTATTTACCTTAGATGCATAATATAGTAAGTGGCTATTTGAATAAAAGTACAGAATTTAATTCACCTTTTTACAGTAAAGTCTTGGTTAGTTGAAGATAATTATTATTAATTTAATATGTTAAAATTATTATTGTAATTCAAGTAATCGTTCAGGAAGAAGAAAGTTTATGACTTTCTTTTTCCTTTTCCTTTTAAGATGTAAGTTTTTTTTTTAGTTTTAAATATTTTGTTGTTATATTTTTAGTTTTTTCAATAAGATCGGCTTCTTCAATCATGGATCTAATGC
Source organism: Euphorbia celastroides (assembly GCA_948291685.1). Taxonomy (NCBI): domain Eukaryota; kingdom Viridiplantae; phylum Streptophyta; class Magnoliopsida; order Malpighiales; family Euphorbiaceae; genus Euphorbia; species Euphorbia celastroides. Next base: position 8,619 of record CAOJBJ010424459.1, on the reverse strand, counting down.
TACACATCTCAATCTTGACTTTTGGGTTGGACTTCATCCGTCTTTAGATAAGATACGTACTTGATCTTTCACAGTAGACATCCAAATTTCTTCTTCAAGCAAGATTAGTATGATCTGCAACAATGATTAATTATGAGGTACGCAAAAGGGCTTATGATTGTTGATCGAAATTGTTAGTTGAGATTAAGAAATATAGGTTGCAACATCTGTTTTTATTTTATTTTTTAGTTAGTATTGTCTTATGACTTATTTGTCTTGCGTTTAAGCAAGGTTAGTATGTTTGTGTTGGTAAAACTCCGGTAGTTATTTTAAATTAGTTTTGAAGTGTCTATGTTAATCAGTCTGCGAATCATGCTGCACAACTGTTAGTCAGAGCAATTGATTCTTTGACATGTAGGGGATTTATCCACCTTAGATTAGAGCTGTTATTGGTTCTGATTTGATTTAATAGACTATATTCTTCAGTAAAAAAATATTATTGCAACTTTATAGGTGTAACATTGATAATCTTTATAAAAATTACTGAAGTTGATAAAAGAAAACAAAAAAGAAAGATGGAAGAAAAATGCGAACGTTTAAAGTTTATTGGTTTTACATTTAGCACAAACTCATAGAATGTTCAAACTTTAAATGGCCAATCAAAAGACTAGAGTTACCCATTCATGGGTAAATATTAATGAATGGCAAAAATCTTTCGAGTAAATATAAACTAAACTAATTATAAGAAACTAGCAGACGAGTTTGATGTGGACTTCCCAATATTAAATATTGTGTCTTGTAGAAAAGTTATTAGATTTTTTTTTTTCAAACAATATCTTATGAAAACGACCTCACACTAGTATTCAAATATTTGTGATTCTCACCTATTTTTTTCTTAATTTCCGAACTGAATTAATAATTTGATTTACTCCGATTTGAATGGTTTTCAAACCATTTACACACCTCTATTTATAAAAATTGAGCTCAGAATCTTATTTACGCTACCAAGCAGCTTACAATTTGAACTGACCTTTTAATACATGTGTGATTGTGTTATACGTGCAAATGAAAGTACCTAATAGCAACTCTAATGAATTAATGTCTAAGTTCGGTGTTGTTAAGAATAGTTTTTCTCTCAGTAATTTCTTTGGTCCACTTGCATAATAGTATGCTCTTTTATCGACTCGGTTATGTGTCTTTTATCTCCCTATTGATATAGATACCCAACATTGCCGAATTACATGTGATGAGTTATGGGTTCAATATTTAATCTTTTTGAAACCTTTACATTCGTTCAATAAAGGTCAAATGCATCAAAATCTTCTCGAAGTTGGTAATTTTTGCCGCTTTCCCCTCTCAACTTTGAAAATAACCGATTACCCCCTCAAGTTGACACGTGGCATTGAGGAGGGTAATCGGTAGGTTTTTGTCAACTTTAAGAGAGTAATCGGTCATTTTCAAAGTTGAAGGAGGTAAGCGGTAAAAACTGGCAAGTTGGAGGAGGTATTGATGCATTTGGCCTTCAATAAATAACGTGAAAGGGTATGTACGCTTTTATTTTTAAAATATATATATATGTCTGCAGGTATGCTACTCGACGCAATATATTATGTTGATTTATCATTCAAGGATTATATAATTATTAAAAAAAATTAAAAAACATGTTCACAAAAATTTTAATAAGGACATTGAATTGTAAAGAAAAAAGTAAATTTTAACGAGAAAACATTGTAAAAGTAACGGATGAATCAATGACAAATATGGCTTAATGTTTCATGGTCAAATGAAATAGTTATTATTAAATTTTGTAGGTATGGTGGAACAGTTGTTCCTATTTTTTTTTACTGAAGAAGACGTCAATAGAATAAAATTAGAGACAATTACATCTCTAGTTTAAGATGGAAGCTATAAAGCTACCCTCTACTTGTCGAAGAACTACTGCTCTAGCTAACACATGCGCAGCGGAATTCGCAGACCTACCAACATAACAAAGTTTGAAAGCATCAAATTTATCAATGAGCTCTCTACAATTATTAAGAACTAGACCTATTGGGGACAAATACTCCACCATATTGTTAATGGCATGAACTACGTTCACTGCGTCTAGTTCCATAATGACGTTATTGAACTCATTATTCTTCAACCAGCTCAAAGCTTCTCTGCAACTCATAGCTTCCGCCATAAAAGGCTCGGCTCCACCTTGTAGAATAACAGAACGAGAAGCCAATATCTCCCCATTAGCATCACGAACAATGCAGTCGTTACCAATCTGTCTCCTGAATCGAGCACACTCGCATCGACATTGCACTTCACCCAACCCGGCGGGGGACGTCTCCATTGAGCTTGACCAGGAGAAGCAGTCGAGTTACTCATTGGATTAGCTGGAATCCACTCTGAGAGAAAGCCAATACCATGTTGGAGGACTTGAGAAGGAACTCGGTACTGATTGTTCCATACATAATGGTTCCTCCTTGCCCAAATAACCCATAGAATACAAGCAGCTTTGGCAACAATGGGCGGTCCTTTTCCAGTCACCCACTCCCACCAATTAGTAACCGAAGAAATACCCAAAGGCCAGCCCTCCCCGAACACCTCGTCCTAAATCGGGAACACATAAGCACACCCAATTAAAGCATGAAAATCATTCTCCAGGACATCACCACAGATGGGACAAAGGGTATCGACATTAACATGTCTTTGGGATAATCTGCAAAGAGAGGGGATGAAATTCGTACCTAATCTCCAAAGGAATTGAAGAACCCGTTAAGGGGCATGAATATCCCAAATTTTCCTCTAAACCGGCGATAAAAAATTAGACTGCAACGAGGCTGAAGTGGACTGATTTCTGATGGCATAGTAGCAGGACTTGACAGAAAAATGGCCATCTTGTTCATAGATCCAGTACCGCTCGTCATGTCTTCTGGACCACGAGAGCTGTACCCTGTTAATTCTCTTTCGATCCTCCTCCGAAAACAATTCGGTCAATAATTCCTCTTTCCAGGTCTTTCCATTGGGCTCAAATAACATAGAGACATTAGCATTCTCGTATCCCTCCACAACAGGGGACTCTACCATTGGATTTGATCTAGAAGGGAGCCATTTATCTGACCAAATTTTGATGTTATTCCCATCTCCAACCCGCCAGGCACATCCCGAAGCAACTATATTGATCACTGAGAATAAACTTCTCCACCCAAAACTGATGATTGACTTTACAGGGGCATCAAAAACCTCAGAATTAGGGAAGTACCTCGCTTTGAAGATTCTACTGACCAGCTCATCTGGTCTTGTTACAAACTGCCAAATCACCTTTGCCAGGAGTGCAAGATTAAAATCAGCCAAGCTTCGAAAATTCAGACCGCCTTTATCAATCGGAAGGCATAGTCTCTCCCACCTCATCCAGTGAACTGAAGAACCCCACCAAAATTTCGCAATTAGCTTTTCTAGAGTCGCAATAGTGTGAGAAGGAAGCAAAAACACTTGCATTGCATACGTGGGCAGAGCCTGAGCCACGGATTTCAAAATAACTGCTTTCCCACTTTGAGACATTTTCTTCCTACTCTAACTCTGAATCTTCTTCTTAGCTTTCTGAATAATGAAATCATATGCGCTCTTCTTCGATCTTCCAATGAGAGAGGGAAACCCCAAATAATGACCATGACCTTCGACTAAGGGAACTCGAAGACAGCTACCAATCTCATTCTGAGTTTCCCTGACTACATTCTGGCTGAATAGAATAGATTATTTGCTGTAATTAATCTTTTGTCCCGAGGCGATTTCATACAGGAAAAATATATTCTTCAAAGTTTGAGCTTCATCCATACTAGCTTTAAAGAAGAAAGCTTCATCCATACTAGCTTTAAAGAAGAAAAGGCTATCATCCGCGAAAAAGAGATGAGAGATTATCGGTGCCGTCGGGGTTAGTTTGCACCCGTGGAGAGAGCTCGAAGCAATTCTGTCCTGAATCAAAACAGACAAACCCTCAACACACAAGATAAATAAGTACGGTGAGATAGGATCCCCTTGTCTCAATCCCCTTTCGGATACAAATTTCTGAAAATTTCCACTCTTGTGACATATTGTATAAGTAACAGAAGAGATAGCTAGCATAACATTTTCCACCAAATTCCTCGAGAAGCCAAGTTTTCTAGTAAAGCCCGAATAAAAGACTATTCCACCCTATCATAAGCTTTTGACATATCCACCTTCAACGAACACAGTCCAGATTTACCAAGCATTTTCCTATTAATATAGTGCCCTATCTCAAAACCTATCAATATGTTATCTGTAATAAGTCTTCCAGGAATAAAAGCACTCTGGGACTCTGACACGATAGAACCCATAATTAGTTGAATTCAATTTGCTAGCATTTTTTATAGAATTTTGTAAAGCACATTACACAAGTAAATAGGTCTCAAATCTGAAACATGAGTGGGAACTTTCTTTTTGGGAATGAGCAAAATTGTGTATGATTTAAACTTAGCTATATAATTATAAATCCAATAGCTGCATAAAATTTTATAAGATTTACCAAAATAAACAAAATAATTTAATGTTATGTATTGTAAATTGTATTTGGGCCATATCGTGTATTAAACTTATAGTGTGGCCGGAAACAAAAAAAATATTGAAGTATAAATACCACAACCAATCCTCCTCGTCATGAGGAGACAAACCCTAATTTACGGTAATCGTTTACTCTTTCTGAAATCCAATGTTAATGAGTTGTTTGATCTAGATTTCTTTTGTAATCGTCGATTAGGTTTTGTAATTGTTACGCTTTTAGATTTCTTTTGTTTGAAATTCCATTTTGTATTTAATGGTAGGCTTCATGTCTATTTCTTGATTAGATTGCTTACGATTTGCTTCTGATAGTTAGGTATTTGAACTGCTTGGCTTCGATGGGAATGAAAGAATTTGTTCTCTTAATTTGCTGATCATAGAATAAACTGGCAGAATTTCAGTTTAATTTAGTGTTGATAATGTCCTTGTTCCCACATTAACAGATATTTATGAAACGGGGAAGGATTTCTATTGATTGTTATGGGGAGAAAAACAGAGCTGGACCCGGGGAATTCAGACACATACTGATGAACTCTTTGGGTCCTTCGTTTTCAGATTTTCCAGGAGATATTATGGTAAATGTTCTGCTAAGGCTCTCTATAAAGAGGATTTTTTTATGCAAACTTGTGTGCAAAACATGGCATGATCTCATCTCAAAATATGAATTCGCAAAGCTCCATTTTGATCAAGCTCAAGCCTATCCTCTGGTTCAGATTTCTTGTTTTACAGATTGCTCGAGAATGCTTTATCTTGTGCAGCCAGAGGAGGAGGATTCCAAGCCCAAGCTTGGGATGTGTGACCATGGTGATTTGATCCTAAATGTGACTGTGTTGCGAAGTTTGAAGTCGATACCAAATTCAATGAAATAGAAAGTGCTCGAAACGATGGCATCTATATACAAATGAGGCATCACAAATATGATATTGTTAATTCTTGCAATGGTAAGCTTTGCTTGTCCAGTCCGTTTGATAACGACCCTCTTGTTGTTTGCAATCCTGTTACTGGTGAGTTTATTAACCTTCCAAAGCCGGAGGATAAGATGGTTAATTGGTCTAGGATTATGTTTTGTGGTTTCGGTTTTAGTCCTGCAGCTAATCAATATAAGGTCATAAGAATGATTTCGCCTTTTAAACAATATTCGACGTTCGATGGTAGTTTTACGGAGACTAAAGTTCATATTATTGGCACAGAAACATGGAAAGACATAAATGTTCGACCCGGGCAATACTCAAGGTATGCCCTACTTATTTGAATGGGTTTTTGTATTGGCCTTGTGAGCAAAATCGTGCATCCCCGTGTTTAGTTTCTTTTGACATTGAGAATGAATGCTTTGGGTCAATTTCACTACCGGATTCTATACAATGTGATAAAATGAGGTTAGGAGTACTAGTACTAGGGGGAGAACTTAGCATATCTTGTATTTTTCTTTCAGAAGTCGTTGAAGTTTGGGTTATGAAGGATTTCAGTGCTGAAAACGGGTGGTCTAAAGGGTTCCGCTTTAAATCCGAGTGTGATAGAATACGTCGTTTTGGCCCGTGGAAACCCATTAAGTACATGAATGATGGGGCGTTGTTGATGTTCAACTGGATTACAGAATCTTTAATGTATATACACCCAAGAAAACGTAGAATCAAATATCTTAAATTTAGCGGGTTTAATACAAAAGTGGAGGTAATCGCTCATATTCCCAGCTTTGTTTCACTTAAAGATGCGCTATCAGGACAAAATGTGACAGTGCTCAAGTCAAGGTAATGTTTTTCTCCGAAAGATTAATTTGACTTCATTCTCTTTGTACTTTTTTTAACATATTTATTATCGCAAGACCTATTGATGAATTAATGAAACAATGAACTTGAAACGAGAATTTTGTTATCTTAAGCATGTTAATGCGAAGTTGCGTGATTCAATATTTTCTTTAATATTGTTTGCAATGTTAATTATCTATTAGAGTTGTCTGTCTGATAATTTTTTTTATTTGGTTGAATAGGTGCACCAATTTGAAGTTGCAAAACGAAGATGGGGATATTTCTTTATCGGAAACAAATGAGGTGACTTCTGTGACAAGGAATTTTACAGTTGATATATGTGAAATTATTCGGTGACATTTTGCGGCTGTAACTGAAAGCATTTATTGCACTGATTATATTACTGATTGACTTTGATTTAGCTTCTGTAACTATACTATAAAAAATGGGATAAAAAAAGGTCCAATTTGTTCTCACTAATCACATTGTTCACAGTTTGTTGTGATTTATTTGTATGTTTGTATATCAAAACAAAATGAAAATTCGCCTAAATAGCACAAGAACTTCTAGACACTAACTTATCCGCATATCATTTCCATTCCAGAAACTCACATGTCACATTTGGAGATTTTTAATGTCGGTTTAGATTAAGAACTGTTATTAAGCAGCTGTGGTCTTTGCTGTAAGGCAATAGAATCGGTACTCGTATTCTTTGGCAACTTCACATAGAGAATTGTGAGAAGAACCACCTTTCTTTAACGCCATTTCTGCATTATTCTTCGATTGTTTTACTTGTTTCCTTATCGATTTATCTTCAACAATTTTTCTCACCATAACTGCTATTTCCTCTCTTCCACTTATACTTGTCGATGAAGGCAGTTTCTCTGACCGGACCACTACTTTCAGCTCTTCTACTAGCAAAGTCGCATCCAGTCTTTGCTCGGCATACAAAGGCCATGCTATCATTGGAACTCCATTTATTATACTTTCAATGCTCGAATTCCATCCTCAGTGTGTCAAAAATCCGCCTATAAAAAGATAATTTTAGAATACAAGTTCTAGAATATAGGAAAGTATATGTAATATTTATTTTGTATTTTAAATTTCTTTTACCTATAGACGAGTGAGCCAAGATCTCGCTTTGTGGGGCCCACATGGGGACGACTAGTCCCACTTCTTGCGTTCGGGTCAAAAATCCATCTGGAAGGTGCATTTTTAAAGCTTCGAACTCGTCTCCTATAGAGAAATAAGAGCCAGATGAATCATCGTTCACAGGTGGATGAAACACCCATATGAACATTTGTTGGCTTAGTTCTAGACCCCAAGCCAATTCTATTGTTTGTTGAGTTGACAAAGTCCCACCACTTCCAAAGGAGACATAAACAACTGACTCGTTGGGCTGAGAGTCTAGCCATTCTATAACATTCTTCCCCTTTCCGACCAAATCCTCAACGGGCCTAGCCAATGGGCCTATTGGATGCACATTCGCCTTAACCACATTCCCCATCTTTTCCGGATCTCGAAGAGATTGAATTGTTGCATAGTCTAAATCCTCCCACGTGTTTATCAAAATCTCGTCCGCCTTTAGTATTTGAATCCCCATTTGAATATACTCACGATAAACCCGATCATCTTTTTCTAAGTACGCCTCAAATGTAACTTCGAATCGGACTGGCCTACAGCCAGGCAATTGTAACGGTTTCTTCTGGATAGCATGTTCTTCCACCATTTTTTTCGGCACTGGAGCATACATCAGGAGTGCGAGAGGCCACGCATTAGAAGTAAAAAACACGTACTTCAACATGCCAAACTCATAGGCAATAGAAAAAGCATCGGTTCCAAACATATCGACTATTAGAGCTATAGGCCGAAACTTCATATCGAAGATCGCAGAGCGAAGATTTGGCAATGACTCTCGCAATAAGACAACGATTTTTGTGACAATGTTGTCATTAGGGTCAACTAGGGTGCAAATATCGATCAAAGGAAGTGTGACAATGGTGAGGTTAGGGTATGGTGAAGTGTGGAGAGATTTGGTAGTTGAAATCACGAAAACGGTTATTTGGAAGTTATGGTTGTTGATAAGGCGTTTTCCGAGCTCCACCACCGGGATAAGGTGGCCCACGCCAGCACTGGCTAGTAGCACTACATGTGGCCTAGAGTTTTGCATGGTTACCCTTGCTTAAGGAGTTTGGAATTTGTGACTTTTCTTGAGCTTGCTTTTTGCCAAGGATTACTCGGATATTTATACACCAATAAATGTACAACAAAATTTATGTATTAAGGCATCAGCACATGGTTCTGCCTCAATTTGCTTATAAATTAATAAATG
>CAOJBJ010424309.1:0-10952 GCA_948291685.1 Euphorbia celastroides | reverse complement strand
GAAGAAGAAGAAGAGAATAGAGGATAAAAGAGTCCTCTAGATACTTTTAAGGCTGCCACATCACCAAAGGATAGGCTTGAGTTGGCAAAAGACCGAATTACCCTCGAGTTTCCTTCAATTAACAAAACACACTAAAGCTGATTTTAGGCAGGTGCACGTCGTGCTCAAGGGAGCACGAGATCGTGCACCCATCTGCCCCCCAAACAATCACGCATGCACGGCGTGCTCACCAGTGCACTAGGTCGTGCACTGGGCTGCCTGCCCACTTCTCCCTTCGCACGAAACCCACTTTTCACACCCGAATTCAATTCCTTTGACCTCTAAACTCCATCCACCAATCTTACACCAATCAAATCACATCAAATGCATGCAAATTCAACACTTAATCTACATGCTCATGATGCATTTCGCCTAGCCCATTTTCGGGTCGCTACATAATTAGTTGATAAAACCTACAATTTCTCATATATTAAAGGCCTACAATATCATTATTCTTGAAATCGAATATTGTTATGATATTATTTTATTAATGAACCTTCACCCACAATCAAAACTCTTTGGAATAGAAAAAAAATACTGAAAAATGGTATTACTTTACACGGTTACTATGGAATAATTGTAGGGTATACTATTGAATGGGACAAAAAAGAGACACCATCGCTACACTACATCACATCAGTGATCAAAGTAACCAATGCTGCTAGAATAACTGCAACAATTAAAGCAACAGAATCAAAAACCAGAAAGTACATTTGAATTCATGGAACCAAAAAAGAGACATAAAAACCGAGCCTGTTACTATAGTTGTGGCATGAACTTCATGACAACCAGATTTACTATGGGGCATTCGCAAGTGTAGTTCCCTATATTGTTCTTGCAAATACCTTCACAAGGGTACTAATCTGGCTGTCCTATTGATTAACATGAAAAAATATGATCAGAAATACATATTTTGCAAGTGTAAATACATTTTAAGATTTGTTATCTTGACATCCTTGATAAGGATTTCCAGAGAATCCGTCCTTACATAAGCATCGGTATCCCTCGCCATTATCGGAGTAGTAACATTTGGTATTGCTCCCACAAACATAACTCGAACTTGATCGAGCTTTTTAGCATGTCATCTCTTTAGCAACTCATTCAATGACAACATCAGAGTTGCAAAGTAGGTGAGTCTACAATGTCAAAGAGAGATATATAGAGAGATATGTAGATCTGCAGAGAAGAAAAGTTAGGCTTGCAAAGCAGACAAACAACTAATCGTTGTCGGTAAAATTAAGATTTCAACATGTATTTCTTAAGTTCCATTAAAATCTTTCACAAACCGCGACATGAAAGATTGAGGGAAAGAATTTTTATTCCCTTTGCCAAACTTGAAAATGAGAGATGTCAATTAAATGTATAGAAATATTGGCAACTTCCCAAATTTCATATGCCATGCCTCAGCCTCACTTAATTACTAGATTATTTTATTTCATCTCGTTGTGATTGGATGTAATAAAAAAATAGCAGTTGAAACATTCATTAAAAATTATTTATATAAGCAACTTATATTAAACTGAACTGCACGCTAAAAACTAAAAAAAAGAACTTATAAGTTGTATAAATTATAGGATATGTGGAGAATCATTCATAAAACCAAACAAGACATACTTGTTCTACATTTCATCATACTTATAAGCTATTTAAATAAACTACAAAAGCCTTATTACAACTCTAAACTTGTCAACTATGCTATGCGTCTTATTTTTCATATATTGCTTAAAGATTCTTCAATTCTTAAAGCTTTTGAAAGTTTGATTTTAATTGGAGAAGAAAGTTTTTTTCATATGAAAATGCTTTGCATGTCACTTATTTGTTATGTTATAAGTGAGAATTATCGAGCCACGTCATATGCTTCGATCATTCAAAGCTCTACTGCAATTGACAACACACCTTATCATGTCCGATTGTTTCAGATGTTGGAGGGGGAGACAAGGTTGTTCGAATCCCACACGCACTTTACGAAATATGGATTAACGAGTGAAAAGGTATTTTTTCCCTACAACTTAGAAGTTGAGTTTGACCGTAATCTACCACTGCTAATCCATATTTTTCATACCTTTTTTGCCTTAATTTCTTATAGTATTAGTGACAACTATGGATGGCAATGAGTCGATTCAATTCATATCCTCATATTATATCCATTAATACATGATCTAAATATATTATAGTTAAGATTCATTGGATATGGAGTGGATCTAGATCCAATCAAAAGGATATGGATTGGATAAAAAACAATCCAAATATCCAATTAAATCAAATTATGTTTTAGGGTTTATTTTCAAAAAAATGAAATTTTCTCAAAAAGTTATATAAAATTCAAAAAGTGAAGAAAATAAACGTGTAGAAATTCTGTGGTCTCGAGAGCGTTGGGCTCGACAGCTTGAGTGTTTATATAAGGGGGGTTGAGTCCATTTAACACAAAACCAATTGACTTGTATTAAGTCCAATCTACACCACATCATATATCACTCTTATCCTTGTTAATTTTTCATATGGGATATCTCCAACACTCCCCCTCAAGTGCAATTGGGCTTGGACCACTTGTCACTTGCTAAACACTCCTTGGCCTATCTATGAGGTCTAAGGTTTCCAACAGGTCTAGTCTCCTCTGCTTGCCTGATGAGCTGTTAAATTGGCATCTCTTAGTGCATATTTTTCATTATCACCGAGACCTGCTTATAGTCTTTATGAGCGATATTACTTTGTTTTCTCTCATTTCAGGTTTTTATGGTGATTTGGCAAAATCATATGAATTTGGAGCTTATTAGGAGCATTTTCACTAAGAGTCCTGGCAAGCTGCCGAGATCTCGGTGGATGCACCGAGGCCGACCCATCTCATGGTGAATTGTGCGAGGAAAAGAGACAAATATGTGATTCAGAAGTCAGAGTCAGCGAGACCAGTGAAGTCACGATGAATCCAGCAAGATCAGAATAGTCAAAGTATGTTTACCGAAACCACTGAGATCACGGTGCAATCAAAGATACCATCGAGGTCTCGGTGCGATTGTTAAGAGCAATGATGAACTGACTATTCCAGAAGTCAAGGAAGCCAAGAGAGGAAGTTGTGTTTGATTAAGATTCCTTTTCTTATCCTAATAGGAATCCTGATTAAATATGGAGATCCTAAAGAGAGCTAATGAGGAAAGAATCCTAATAAATGAAGAATCTCATCTTGGCAAGCAAGATAAAGACTCCTAATTAGAGAAGGAAACTCATTATGGCAACATCACTCCTATATAAAAGGATGAGAGGAGGGGGGCCAAGAGCTGAACAGATGCTTTAGTTTAGGTTTTTAGGATTAGCTTTCTTCTTCATTCTTGCTCTTGTTATTCATACTTTCAGTTTGGATTTATATTGTTCTTATTTTATTGCAATTCAATATATTACTTTCATTTAGTTTATGCTTTGCTTTTATTTCGTTATCTTTTACCAAGACTTGTTTATTATGCTTTCTTTGTGTTTTATGCATTTTCTCTTTATCATGTTCGGTTAGTTTAGTTTAGACTTGGCCATGTAAGTGTTGAATTCAATCATAGTACATGTGAGAACTGAACCCGAATACAAAAGTTCGCATCAAGACTGAAATCGCTAGTTCCGTACCCAGATTCTATGGACCGTAAGTCCCGCTGAAGGTCTAGCTAGCATGAGGTAAGTCTTACGTCCTATCGTTATCCCGATACTTGCATCCGTAGTTGTGTAAGCAGAAGGAGAAATAGTCACCGAGAATTGATCTAGTCCTGGCACCCAAACTAGGGACGAGTGATCCAAATCCAGTCCACGTCTAACCCATTACCATCTCTAGTGACGATTGTTCAAACACAACAAAAAAACGTAAATTTAGAACTGTCGAAGAAGCTCTTTCCGATATCCTCAATTGAATTTTGTTAAGAACAGATTCGGTTTTCTTGTTTAGGTAAGTTGCTTTTGCCATGTTTCGCCTTAACCAGAAACGAAAAAGCCAGTCAAAGAAAAGGAAGATCACCGGGAAAAGCCGGCCATAAATTTGAATTGAATCGAAAGAGAAAGGTAAGCACAATTCCATGTCACAAATAAATACAACGACCATTCAAAAATTTTCTGTTGCGTATTCTCTTTGTAATATCCTGCTGAACTTCCTGGTATGTGTGTAACTTTCTCAATTATGCCTTTTCGTGGTTCAATCATCCATAAATTTATGTCCATTCTTCTACTTTTTATAATCACAAAGATGCTTCAGAATTTTTTAGGAGCCTGTCGTGGCCTTTTATGTCCAAAAAACCCGAATACGACGACCATCTCTTGCTTCTATAACCCTTTCCCTTACTTCCCTTGCTCTTCCGACCCAAAAACACAGTAAAAACCAATGCCACAAATCCAAAAGCCGACACTACCCACAACACTATAATCCAAAACCTCAAAGAACCAAATTGCTTGTCCGGTGTCTCCATTTCATCACTCAGAGTTGTTTCCCGAGCCTGCTTAACGGGTACAGGGTCACTTTTTACTTCATCCCTGAGTTCGATCTTGCCAAATTTTCGAGAAATTGTGTTGGATGCCAATCTCGGGCCGGGACAATTTCTCTTCTTGCGATGCAATAGCAACGCTTCGTTCAATGTTCACCCACATTCTATGCTGAGCAAATCCCTTTGAAAGGAGTCATCATCAGTAGGATCAAGAGTCGAAGGATCAGGTAGGTCTGGGAACTTGGCCCAACACTCATTGACCACATCTTTCTCCCTCCAGTTGTCCTTATCAAAGCTCCAGTTCCCGACTTTAATTCTAACCCATAATGGAAAACCCGATGCTTCACACCAGGCTCTGGAATATACCCCAGGTATATCAATATATCTTTGTTTATCCTATGCCGAAGTTGCAGCTGCATAACCAAAAAAACAAAATCAAGCACAAAAACATAATCATGAAAAAATACGTAAAGGAAGGATTTTTTGCATCACTTATGGCAAATAAAATATTTCTTGCATCAGTTTCTGTGTTCCGATGTAAATTACAGTAAAGAAAGGATTTTTGAGGGGATAATATGCCTCTGCAGCACCGAAAGAGTAGCCATACATCTCACTAATCCATCCCGAAGAATATATATCGCCTGTAATATTTGTGGCATAATGAGCTTTGTCAGCCCGGACCTACTCGGTTTTATGCAACCATAGCATAGCAAATTTTTTCAGATCTTCTATATGCATAATGATAACACCTCCAACCTGTCACAGGCATCGGGATGTCTCGTGTGCAGTTGAGCAAGCTCATTGTCACACCCAATAAGATAGCTGTATTCAATAGATCGTGAAATTCATTAAGAAATATATTCACAAATAGACCAAGAATGATTTTATGATGGTTTAATCTTACTCCTAGGGAGTTGAAACTGGACGCCCAAGTTCTGCTTTGAACTCCCATGGAGTAATTGGACCTCTCAAAATCATATCAGCATCGAGAATAACTATATACTCTGCATCAGTGTTTGCATGATTAAGCCAGTGAAGAACAGCAGCTGGTTTATTAATTGCTGGATACCTAAACGAAGAAGACCGAAATTTAACCAGTTTTAGCCAACAATGGTGAATAAGAACAAAATGAACATAAAAAGAACAAAATTACCAGTCGCCAGTCAGAGGATGTCAGCTCATAGAAGGAACATAATGGGTAGGAGCCAAATCATGCCCTTTATATTGCTTCAAATCTTCATCGGTACAACTTAGGAGCCGTGTGATGTTTCCAGGCTGGCCACTGAGGCGAAAGCTATGCATTAGGCCTACAGTTTGCCAGTCAAAATAAGGGGTACATTCTGTGGAAAATAGGGTGTGGATTTTGGGGTGATTTTGAGGTTCATCGGTTATCTGCTGCTCTTTTGAAGGTTCGGGTTTTATAATATTGGGTTTGAGAAGTTTCGGACGGGTTAATTCAGCAAAAGTTTTGCTCTTTAAAAAGCTCAAGTATTTCGACCATTTCGGCTTAGAGCAACCATTTGCAGCATGCTGTAGTAACAGGCCTTCGTTCAAAGTGTTAAAACACTCTAGACTTAGAAAAAGGCCTCGTTTTTTGTTCGGGTCAGGCTCCATTGCTTTTACCTACAAAACGAAAACAAAAAGCAATGCCTTTGATATTGCGAGCAATGCTATTCTGAATGAAAATATAAAAATTTTTCATCTTTATCAGCTTACCTCTCGAGGGTAAGGAGGCTCGGGAAAGAGGCGATTACAATCATAGACAATACCATCTTCGTGATGCTCCAACTTAGAAAAAGACCAATTTCCAACAGTAAACGGTAAGCCGTAGTGAAGGAGAATAGGCTCAACACCTGGCCTTGGAATGTAGCCCGGGTAGATCATTAAGTCATCGTTAATCTTGTGTCTAAGTCCAACCTGAAAACGAACAAAAACAAAAACTAAATAACAACAGATTTCATAAAATCAAATTCTAAAATTTATATTTGATAAACAACAGAAAACTCACTTCTGCAGCGCCAAAAGAGTAGCCATACATCTCACTAATCCATCCTTGTCCATAGATGTCGCCGGTTATATTGGTGGCCCAGTGGGCTTTATCTTCTCGCACCTCTTCGGTCTTTGAGAGCCACACTGGCGCTAATGCTCGAAGATCATCTATATGCATTGCTAAAAGCCCCCCGACCTTGTCACAGAGCTGGGGGTGCTTGGTGTGCAATTTAGCAAGAATATTGTCACATCCAACTAAGTACCTAATCAGATTTTAACCATTTATTGCAATCATTAATAGGATCATCAATAATGAACCTGAATTTGTACACGATTAAAGAAAAGCCATATTTATTAATACCCGTAATATGCAGCAACCGGCTTCCCTTTCTCAGCACCGAGTTCCCAGGGTATAATTGGACCCCGAATTATCATGTCTGCATCGAGAATAACAACCCAATCGACATTTTGTGATTCTTTACTGTGCTTCAGCCAGTGCACAACTCCAGCCGGTTTGTTTATTGCAGGGTACCTACAGCATAAAATTCACAGAACTTCAGCTTTACTCTTTCTGGTATTGGAATCTCACAAGATCTCCAACTATAGAAACTAAAAAGGGGGATTATGAAAACTAATTCAGCAGTGATTTCAACAACGATAAAAGAACTATAGAATTTAGACTTTGAAGAACTACTGATATGCCGAATTTCGAGTTAACTCTAGGCCCTTTCACACTATATGCCGAATTTCGAGTTAACTCTAGGCCCTTTCACACTATGGTTCAAGAGACGAATTTCCACTACATTATTGCAACAAAAACTCAGCTGTAACAGGCAAAACACAGAAATCATAACAATTTGGGTAAAACTGGCTAACTCAATTAAATCCCTAAATACAAAATTCACATTTTGATGCCTTAATTAAGCAAATAAATTCATTCAACTCAATCAAAACCAATCAAATTAATGAAACTAGGATTGTGATTTTGTCAAAAGACTCACCAGTCACCAGTTTTGGGGTGTCTGCTCATAGAAGGAACTTCAAAAGTAGGAGCCAAATGCATCCCTTTATAATTCTTCTTCTCCTCGTCAGTACAGCTCAGTAATCGGGTAATCGGGCCGGGTTGCCCGGATTTTTTGAAGCTATGCATCAGCCCCACCGTTTGCCAGTCGAAGTAATTCTGGCATTCCACCGAAAACAGGGTATGGATCCGGTAGCCTGCCCGCTGACCAGTTTCCAAACCCAATCCATCCCCAACCAATAACCCGAACAAAATCAAGATCAAGACAACGGAATTCACCGTCATTGATCCAATTCTAGGTCTGATTCGAATTGGGTTTTTGCTGAAAACCTCAATTTCATCGAGAAATTGGATCCGGAAAGTCAAAGACTGGAAATTTGCTGTTCTGTTTTCTCCTGTAAGTGTAATACTATATTGGGTAGGTGAAGGATGGTGGCCGTGAAATGGTGGCTGCTAATTGATGACAGCGAAGTGTTTTGGTAGTTTTGGGAATACTAATAATGTGGTAATCGAGGAAACAAAGTCGACTGATTGCATGTAAGATTGATCGATTCTCTTATTTGAATAATGACAGATGCATCAGAGTTGCTATTCTTTTTCCCTTTTCTCCTGTTTTGGCTGGCGCTCGGCAGGTGCACCAAAGGGAAACTCCAAAACGACATTGCGCTGTCGTTCTTTCTTTAATATATATATATATATTTTTTTTGAATGAAAATGAAATTCAAATAAACAACCATTAAAACTAAACAGCAGCTGCATAAACCTCTAGCTGTTGGTAACGAGTTTAGGGTGGTAACTTATTTAAATGCACAACACAAGCTTATTACGCAATTTTTGTTTAAAATATGAGCAAAACAAGAATGGACCATTTTATTTGATAGCTCGTTTTTATAGTAGGAAGAAATCGTTGCATTGACATTCGCAGGTACAAACTGAATTATGAGGTGATTATGCCACATCGAATTCCATTGAGTATCTTTTGTCGGCTAGCGTTATGTCAGTTTCGGTGTGTTATTCTCTGTATTGGATTTTATGATTGCATTGAGTGTTTACTATATTTTTGGGCCACAACCGATCCTAGAATCCTCTTTTATTGTTATCATTATTTAAAAAGTAATTCTTGCATCATTAGTAAAAGTGTAATGTTTTGTTATAACTATATGTGTACATGAAGATTTTGTTGGAATATCTTCCAAATTTTTAATTGTTTGTATTACTTGGCAAACAAGTCCACAAAAAATATTTTTCCTTCAATTCTAAGTACAATTAAAAAAATATTTTCCTCTTAAAAATAGAAGAAAACATTGTCCTTTACAACACTTTCACCTCATTTTTTCCAGGATCTTTATAATCACTACTTTCACCACTTTCACCGTCACTACCATCACCTTATCTACCAGTGTCCCCTTCATCCATCATTTTCATAAACATTGTCACCACATTTCCATTGTCAATATTTTCACGTATGCACTTCAAAATTATCAAGATTGTTTCTGTAATCTCCAACACTACACACTACCTTCACACCACTGCTTTGCCTCCAATTCCTTCAACTTCACCATTGATACATCCATCATTGTCATTATTTTCGCCATCGCAACTTTCATTTTTTCCATCAATGTGCTTTTAAACACCCACCTAATAGTTGTTGAAAGCAATTTGACATAAGAAATTATATAAAAAGATGAAATCAGAATTGCAAATAAAGATGAAATGACAAAGTATTTTTAAAAACTCAACAAAAAGTATGTTTCACTTTTTTTAAATTGGATAAATATATAAACTTTATAATTACATTTACATAAAGAGTAAACAAATGAACTAAAAATAAGAACTTAATGCACAACAGTGAAAAAGCTCAAGGACTGAATACGAACATGCAATTTTGGCTGTTTTACAGTAATGGGCAAAGATCTGACTGTTTGCTTAACAAAGAGGAAATTTCCAGAGCCAAGTCAACGAACCACGAAGACAACAGGCTCACACGTGGCACGTATTCATTGGCTAGCACAGCGGAGAGTCACGGTGAGATCTTCTTCTTCCTCTACGTCTCCTCTCCATAGATCACGAGCAGGCAATGGTAATCGATTTCTCTGTAGCAATCGTGTTCGCTGACCTTTTAGACCACAGTAATGCTCGATATTAACAAATGGCCAACTCTTCCAATAAGCGCCTTCTCAATTTCTTGCTGCTCTGCTCGATAATTTCTGTTCAGCTCTTGATAGTTTCTTCTTCTGCTCCACTTCAGGTACTCTTTCATATGATCAATTTTGATTTCCTTGCTTATTCAATGAAGAAACCCTAATCTTCGTGCGCTTCGTGTGTTCGGTTTTTTATTGAATTGAGCGCTAACTGGTTGTCGTTTTGTGATTTGCTTCAGAAATCTGGAGATTTTGCAGCTGAAAGGTACTTTCCGCAACTTCTTCGTTTTCCTTTTCTTTACATTTGTCTTTTATATCTTCTGAGTGTGGATACTTCGGTTTATTGGGATTAGAGTTCATGAAGATGTAAATACAATGATTGCTGTTTTTACTCTTTGTCGTTCTGCTAGATTTGACGGCATTGTGACTTTGAATTGATTCCTTTTTGAGCAATTTTTGTATTTGTGTATCGTTTGATGCGCAGAACTGTAAGCCAAGAGAAGGGGAGTGCGCATGAAGTGCATTGTTCAAGAGAAAGAAGCAGGGCAGCATGGAAAATAATAGAAGAGGTGCTTAGATTATGAAATCTGTAATTTTGGATAGCATTAGTTGCAATTTTGCTTTTCTGTGTAATCTAATCTGTGATTTTTTGTGCAGTATTTGATGCCCTTTGTTGAAAAGGAACGTTATCAAATTTCCACCAGCTGTAGACTTCACCCTGCAAATGACCTCTATAGAGATCAAGAAGAGCATAAGATCCATGATGATTTGAACGACTGGCGCTGCGGGTACTGTAGAAAGGCATTCTACGAGGAAATGTACTTGGATAAGCATTTTGAAAATAGGCACTCTGATTTGTTGAATGCTGTGAGTGATACTTATTACTTGTTTTATGTTTTGGCTCATGATTTCAGCATTTTTTGCAGTTTTAATCTATATGATGTATTAGCATATTTTGTGAACATTACAATGGTAGGCCTTTAAAAGACACTTGCTATTGTTGTCTGCTTGTTGATATGGATGGTTGGTGTATAATGCACATTGAGTTTAGGAACAGATTAGTCATTGAATTTGAACACTACTAAGTTTTACAACAGTTTTTGAATTTTTTTCTCTATCTACCGAACGGACTTGGGAGATGATTTAAGAACGAATTGTACTCTGTCTCTTTCCTTAATTATCGGTGATGCATGTTTAAGCAAGATGTCTACTACTGTAATGCACTCACTTATGCCTTTGCAAACCAATCTTTGAATGGTCCTCTTTTAGCAGTAGTTTGTAGCATATAATTTTTCTAGAAAATTACGGAACACC
>CAOJBJ010424249.1:0-10474 GCA_948291685.1 Euphorbia celastroides | reverse complement strand
TGTCGCTAACTGACAATTTTCTTGTAGTGTTATCATCAGAATTTGATTTTTGTTGGTAAATTGCCATTTGGCTCGTACATTATTAATCGAATTGAAATCATATCTGTTTATCATCGACTAGGCTTGAAAATGTAAATAATCAATTCATTTCGGCTCGAAACTCAGTAAAATTGTATTTGTTAGCTCCTATAAAGATTGTGGCAAGCCTAATTTTAACCTGCTTGCGAGTTTGATTGAATTTTCTTTACTCAATTAATTTTTTGCCAATTATTTTTTAAAAAAGTTTTGCGAATATAAAAATCTGATATATGAAACCAACAAAATCGATCAAAACAAACTTATGAAATTAATACATAATATTTCAATAATCTGAATCGACAAATAAAAAAAATGTTTTATAATAAAATTATTTTTGTTCTAAAGAAATGAAAATGACTCTCAGATCATATTCTTTCTAATATTTAATAAATCTATGAAGAGATTGGGTTTCAAATCAAGACCTCTCACTTACAAAATCATACAATATGAATGTTTTTTTTTCTTTTTTTTATGAACATACAATATGAATGTTAAAATGAAAGCATGTTAGATAACATATAGCACCACATACCTCTAGTCTGCTCTTGAATTTGAATAGAAGTTTATATGAACTCAAGATTTAATCGAAAAATATTTCTAAACTTCTCATCTCACTAATAAATCTAGTCGAGGCTAAAAACAACTATATTCTCTAAAACCGTTTCTTTTTATTTCGTGGAAATTTAATAGTTAATTGACAAACATCAATTTAAACCATGTGTAACTTGCTAGTATGGTAAAACGAGGCTTACAGGTTTTGAATTATTAAATTTCCTGCATTACGTTTCTTTTTTTTTTTGGAAGACATCATTGCATTACGTTTCTTTAAGACATCTCTTTGCTGTTTAGTATTGTTTTTTTATACATTTTTTAAATAAGTTGAAAACGAATAAAAAGGCGTAAAATTCTACTGAAAGTTCGTTTCTATATATTTAGTTGTAAACTGAAGTTTAGAAAAACCAAATTCAACTTGTAATAATAGCCACAACCATATTTACTTATAATAGCAATCAATATAACGACATCTATGCCAAAAATGAAACTAATGATCTGAAATTAATCTATTAAAAGTAGTAGATCCAAAAATAGAAAAACAATCTATAAATTTAAATGGTAATGATAGAATTCCGGTGTGTAAACAGTTGTCAAACAATTTCTATTTTTCACCCTACAAATAACACTTCCCCTCCATTCACTCCTATAAGCAAAGCCACCTTGGGGGAATTCCATGGTCTATTAGCCATGGCCACACCTTTGAGAGCCTTTGCGTTCTCTTTTATTTTCTTTGCTTCCATTTTCTTATCTTCGTTTCCCAACATTTCGATTGCCCTAACTGAAGCCGAACAATCCTACATTATTCACCGTCAGCTCTTGACGTTGAAAGAAAATGATGAACTACCTGACGAGTATGAATATCAAGTCGACGTTAAAATCGTCTTTGCAAACCAAAGGTTGAAGAGAGCATACATTGCCCTCCAAGCATGGAAAAAGGCTATGTACTCGGACCCTTTTAACACCACCGCCAATTGGCACGGTGCTCATGTATGTAATTATACCGGTGTTTTCTGCGCTCCGGCTCTTGATGACCCAAAACTTAGCGTTGTAGCTGGAGTTGATCTGAATGGAGCAGACATCGCGGGGTATCTTCCCCCTGAACTAGGGCTCATGACCGATGTAGCTTTGTTTCATATCAATAGCAATAGGTTTTGCGGGATTATTCCTGATAGCTTTCGGAAGCTTACACTCATGCACGAGTTCGATGTTAGCAATAATCGGTTTGTTGGTGACTTTCCAACAGTTGTCCTAACTTGGCCTACCGTGCAATATATTGATTTGCGATATAACAACTTTGAAGGTTGTGTGCCTCCAGAGCTTTTCAACATGCAACTCGATGCTTTATTCTTGAACGATAATCGGTTTGAATGCACCATTCCCGAGTCCATTGGGAACTCCACGGTCTCTGTTGTGTCATTTGCGAATAACAACTTTACAGGTTGCATTCCTCGCAATATTGGACAAATGACTAATTTGAACGAGATTATTTTCATGGGTAACAGTCTTGGTGGTTGTTTTGCGCCAGAAATTGGTATGCTTGGAAATGCTACGATTTTCGATGCGAGTTTCAACAAGTTCACAGGGGCAGTGCCTTTGAGTTTTTCTGGCTTGAAGAGTATTGAGGAGTTGAACTTGGCTGATAATTTGTTGACTGGTTCTGTGCCTGAAAGCATTTGCAAGTTGCCATCTATGCAGAATTTCACATTTTCTTACAATTATTTTAGTGTAGAAGCTCAAGCTTGCATGCCCAATTCAAGGAAAGATGTTGTGTTTGATGATGTGAATAATTGCTTGGCTGATAGGCCGAAACAAAAGTCTGCTAAAGAATGTCAACCAGTGGTTAGTCGACCTGTGGATTGTAGCAAAGACAAGTGTGCTAGAGGTGGAGGTGGAAAGTCATCTTCACCCCAACCGTCACCGACACCATCTCACACTCCCACACCCACAACTTCAAAGCCACCGACACCAGTACCCTCAACACCTGAATCTCAATTGCCATCTCATTCTCCTTCGACACCAACAGAGGAGATGACACCTGAACCGTCACCAGATGCTCATCAGCCAGGAGCTGGCGGCCGAGGAAGCCCATCGGCACCGTCACCATTTGAAGAGGAATATGTTCCCACTCCTTCACCGAAATATGAACCACCATCTCCATCACCTCAACCAGAACATGTACCATCATCCCCAACACCTTCGGTTACCAAATCTCCACCATCACTATCTAAACAATCACCACCTACACCATCCCTTTCCCCACCACCAGTTAAGTCCCTTCCTACACCGGTTCATTCTCCACCTCCACCTGTAAAGTCTCCTCCTTCACCGGTTCATTCACCACCGCCTCCAGTTAAGTCTCCTCCTCCACCTATTCATTCTCCACCACCACCAGTGAAGTCTCCTCCTCCACCAATTCATTCACCACCTCCTCCGGTGAAGTCTCCTCCTCCACCAGTTCACTCTCCACCACCACCACCGGTGAAGTCGCCTCCTCCACCCGTTCATTCACCACCACCGCCAGTTCATTCACCACCTCCACCAGTCCACTCACCACCACCACTGGTACATTCACCACCTCCCCTAGTTCACTCTCCGCCACCACCGGTACATTCACCACCTCCTCCAGTTCACTCTCCGCCACCACCGGTACATTCGCCACCTCCCCCAGTTCACTCACCACCTCCCCCTGTTCACTCACCCCCTCCTCCAGTACACTCGCCTCCTCCTCCAGTTCACTCGCCCCCTCCCCCAGTACATTCACCGCCACCACCAGTCCACTCACCCCCTCCCCCTGTACACTCACCTCCTCCAATAGTCCACTCACCTCCACCTCCATCCCCACCACCACCGACTAAGTCTCCTCCTCCTCCTCCTCCAGTTCATTCACCTCCACCCCCATCTCCACCCCCGCCAGTTAAGTCACCTCCCCCTCCATCTCCACCACCACCGGTTCATTCACCACCTCCTCCTGTTCATTCTCCTCCTCCACCAGTTAGATCACCGCCACCTGCTTCTCCTCCTCCTACTCAAAGTCCTCCATCACCGAATGTTGTCCTTCCTCCAACCATTGGAATGCAGTACCAATCCCCACCACCACCAGTATTTCAAGGTTATTGATTGATGTATCATTCTTAACTATTTATCCGTGTAATTTATTTCCTCTTAAATCCATGGACTTATTTTAGATTTTCTCCATGTTTTATTATATATCAATGTAGAGTTCAAATTGTAAAACTTAGACATGAATGTAGTTTCTTATTTGTTTTACAACAAATATTAATTCAAAATTGAAATGATGATTCTTTTAAATAGCACACTATTGTGTACAAAGGATAAATTTATGTTTGTAAAGAATTAACATATTGAAGTTAATTTAAATCTTGATCTACATCAATTACACAGTCATACAAACGTATCAAATGGGTTTATTTGAAATTGATAAACTTGTTGGTATAACAAAAAAAGTCAACCTTATTTCAATTGAAAATGAAAAAGAAGACAATAACATATTCACTAATTTCATTGTGTATTCTATATTATAAAAATATAGTGTTTGATAGAAAAAAATTGTAAATATTGTTATTGGACCAACTAGATAATTTGTATTGTAGGATAACCGACTAAAGAAAAAAAAATCTTTAGGTAAAGGTTAAATACATCATTAGGTTCTCGACTTGACTCATATAGCCTATTATCCCTCTACACAATGATCAAACCAAATGAAATTTCATTCTCTTTTTGAAAAAAGAAGAAAGCATTCTGGTTCTTTTGTAAATAAAGACACTCCGAAAAATAATTAAATTAAGCAAAAATCTCAAATCTAATGCGTAAACTTGATCATTCAAGACTTAATCCAAAGGTCATTAGAATTTCATATATTATCCTACTCCTTTTCTAGTAGATAATTTTGATCTATTGGAAAAGACGCGAACAAAAAAATCCATTATTCCATTAGGATGAATTCAAGAACTTGAGGAAGAAAAAGAGCAAATAATGATGAGTTGATAACTTGGAAAACAATAGAAAGCCCAACCCACGATGAAGCCCAAGCCCAAATTCCAAATTCCCTCTGCTCTCAATTGTGTAGATTTTTCCACCAAACCATCAAAGGTAAGAGAAGAGAAGAGAAGCAAAGAGAAGAAAACAGAAGGCGGTGACCCACTGAGTCAGACTCGCACATGTAAAAACTAAACACAAATTAGCAAACCCCCAAAGCTCATCTCTTTCTGTGTCTCTCGCTCGCGTTTTCCCAAATTTAGCTCAATTTTTGCCCCTCAAACATTGCCCACCACTCGTCTCTTCCATCTTCATATCGGCTTTACTACCCTTTTGATCTTCCTTTTCTGCTTCAATTCGGCTTTCTTTTTGTTGTTTGCTTAATGGGTTAGGCTAATTCCGCTTCAATTCAACTTGGTTGGGTTCAATTGATGGAGTGGGACAGTAATTCGGATCTGAGCGGGGATGAGGACGAGGGTTTCTCCGTCAACGACGGCGGCGGTCCGCTGCCTTTTCCGGTGGAGAATTTGCTGCAAACGGCGCCGTGTGGCTTCGTTGTGACGGACGCCCTTGAGCCTGACCATCCTATTATTTATGTCAATACTGTTTTCGAGATTGTCACTGGCTATCGCGCCGAGGAAGTTCTTGGGCGTAACTGGTTAGTTTTCCTTTCTCTTTGTTTCTTCAATTTGTGGTTTTCAATTCAATTTGAGTTTTAGGGTTTTGCTAATTGAGGTAGAATCGGTCTTTCTGATTGTGTGTTTTTGCTCTCTTATGGCCCTTTGCTTCTGCTATCGTAGCTGTATTCTTCTAAGCTCTAATTGTTCTGTTTATGGAAATACATGCAATTTAGGCATTTAGCTTTCTCGGGCCAAGCTTGCTTTGGTGTTTAATGGTATTAAACTGGAAATAGAGGATGTTTGAACTAACTGGCAGAAGAACTGGATGATTCCTTAGAAGAATTACATATGGCACTAAAGTGACAGAATTTGTTCCCTGATGTAGGCTTCTCTGATAGCTTCAGTTATAGCATTCAATTGCATCGGTAAATTACATTTGGATCTGTTAGTTGCCAGCTTAAGGTTGTAGTTACACTATCAAATGATAATGCTTGAAGTGTAGCTGGATAGTTACTTGAAGGAATTGCTCGGTGCTTGTTCTGTTTTTTAGATTCTGCAAGCATGATTCGTTACACTGTGAAGTGATGATTCGGGTAGATTGTTTGATTAATAACTATGTCGGTGTCCATATACATATTGTGACATGTTTGGTTCGTGGGATAGCAAGTAATGGAATATCTCGTTTTATCCTATTTATTAGTTGAGATTTAGTTTATTTTCGAGGCATTTGATAGTCCTTCATGGAATAGTGGCATACTGATTATTTCATTTCATCTTGGAATAGCTATTCTGTGAGTGGCGGAATATTTTATCCCAATTAAGACCATATTGTCCAAGACAATGAACTGTCATATTTCACATTTCATCATTCATTTTTATTCTATTTCTATGGAAAATTCATTCCTTGGACCAAATGCCATTTTCTTGCTATAACAATGGAAGTGTAAGATGTCAGGGCTCATTTTGTTGGAAAAATAACTATACCATGAAATAGAATGGAAAACGAATGCAAAAAGGGTAAAAAATGGTAGAATATTTTACATCACCGGGCAGAATGGCTGTTCTTAGTTAGTATACACCTCATGGAATGGCCATTCCATCAACCAAACGAGCCCTTTTAGTTTTATATGAAGTGAAGGAAAAATGGCATACTGCATTTAGTCAGTTCGTCAATTATTATAACTATTTGTGTACCGTTTTGTTACAAACATGACTCCAGAAAACTGAACCATACTATTTTATATAAACAAGTAGCCAGAAATGTTAAGAGTGCCAATTTCTTGAGGGTTTTAGTTTTTCAAAAGAATCTTAATGTTCATGCTCCATATGCTATGTCGCTTAATTGAATGTCTTGGTTCTATCCACTGATATGTGAAGTGCAGAATTACGGTGCTAGAATATATTGTTTTCCCTATACCTGTAGAAGCTTTGGATCCCATTTAAGACTGGAAACCGAGGATAACTAGTGTATTTCATTGCACAATAGAGTCGTTTGAATGTAATTGGAGTGAGTGGAGACGTACTATTACTTGAATAACTCCTGCCTTCACCTCTGCAGAAAAATGTTAAATTAAAATAAGATTATATAAGTGAGGATTGGTGACTTGGTTTGTTTCTTTTATGAATCTTGCATTCGATGACTAGACTACAACCAGTATGGTTCTCGGGCTTCTGTTTTGACAAGGCAAAGTAACATTCATAGACTTCACTTGAAAGAATTATCATCTGTTATGCATTCATCTATTTTATTTAGTCAATAAATGAGCTGAAATTATACTGAATGCACAATTTAATGCAAACTTCCTTATGGTAAAATGTACAACATATCTCTTGCCTTCATGTTTCAAAACAAAGTCATCCCTGTGTATAAGTAGAACAACAAATTGCCTTTATGTATAGCATAGGTTGATTATCAATGTATTTTTCTCGCGTGATTAAAAATCCCTCTTCTTCACCGTAGCAACTTTCTAGTGTGTTTTAGTGAATAATGAATACCCTTGAGCCGACTATTGTGTTTCGAACAAGTATTTGCCTCCTAACTAAAATTTCATATATTGCTTTAGCATGCTAAAGTAGACTTTAAATATTAAGTTCTTGGTCCTCCCTCCCTAACATGAAAGCATACATCATTTTCATTTCAGTGCCGAGTTTGTCTTCGATAGGAATTTGGAAGCCATGTTATCTTGAATCTAGACTCATTTTCAATATGTTCTGCCTTTTTGTCTTCGATAGTTTAATTACTAGATTAAGTGGAAGGGATTAAAATATGATTACGTTGAAGGATACAGAATTTGAATGGTCTTTCTACTCTTTTCCTCGATCTCTCTTTTTGCCCATTTATTGTGTATTTTTGCTATTTTGTCGAGTTCTGACTTCTTACTGCTCAAGTACTGATTGATGTATTTTTTTCCAGCCGGTTCTTACAGTGCAGAGGACCATTTGCCAAAAGAAGGCATCCATTGGTGGACTCTTCGGTTATTGCAGAGATCCGAAGATGCCTTGAGGAGGGCCTTGAATTTCAAGGCGAACTATTGAATTTCAGAAAAGACGGGTCTCCTCTAATGAACAGATTGCGCCTTACTCCTATATATGGGGAAGACGATGTAATCACTCACATTATCGGGATTCAGTTCTTCACCGAAGCAAACATTGATCTTGGCCCGGTATCAAGTTCTACAGTCAAAGAATCTGCAAAAACAGCCGACCATTTCCGGGCCGGATTTTCAATATTCCGGCCCATCCCAGTCAACGACCGCAATGTTAGCAGAGGGGTTTGCGGGATTCTACAACTGAGCGATGAAGTGATCTCTCTAAAAATTCTCTCTCTTTTGACCCCGAGAGATATCGCTTCCATTGGTTTGGTGTGCCAGCGGCTCTATGAGTTGACCAAGAATGAGGACCTTTGGAGGATTGTGTGTCAGAATGCCTGGGGTAGTGAAACAACTCGGGTTTTGGAGACCGTGCCTGGCGCCAAGAGGCTCGGTTGGGGCCGCCTGGCTCGAGAGCTGACCACCCTCGAGGCGGCGGCGTGGAGAAAGGTGACCGTCGGTGGGGCCGTTGAGCCGTCCCGGTGCAACTTCAGCGCATGTGCGGTCGGGAACCGGGTGGTCCTTTTTGGTGGGGAAGGGGTTAACATGCAGCCGATGAATGACACTTTTGTCCTGGACTTGAACTCGAGCAACCCGGAGTGGCAACACGTCCAAGTCAGCTCCCCGCCCCCGGGGCGGTGGGGCCACACGCTCTCGTGTGTGAACGGGTCGAATTTGGTTGTTTTTGGCGGTTGCGGTAGGCAAGGATTGTTGAATGATGTTTTCGTTTTGGACTTGGACGCCAAGCCGCCAACCTGGCGGGAGATTTCCGGGCTGGCCCCGCCGCTCCCCCGGTCGTGGCACAGCTCGTGTACTCTCGACGGCACTAAACTGATCGTCTCCGGCGGTTGTGCCGATTCCGGGGTGCTTCTGAGCGACACATTTCTACTGGATCTCTCAATGGAAAAGCCCATCTGGCGGGAGATACCGGTGGCGTGGACCCCGCCTTCGCGGCTGGGCCACTCCCTCTCAGTATATGGCGGGAGGAAGATTCTGATGTTCGGCGGTTTGGCCAAGAGCGGGCCCCTTAGATTCCGTTCTAGCGACGTGTTCACTATGGACCTGAGCGAAGATGAACCGTGTTGGAGATGTGTGACGGGGAGCGGAATGCCGGGGGCTGGGAATCCGGGGGGCGTAGCCCCCCCTCCAAGGCTCGATCATGTGGCGGTCAACCTTCCGGGGGGTAGGATCTTGATATTCGGGGGCTCGGTTGCGGGCCTTCATTCCGCCTCTCAGCTCTATCTGTTGGACCCGACTGATGAGAAACCGACATGGAGGATCTTAAATGTGCCCGGGCGGCCCCCGAGATTTGCCTGGGGGCATAGCACGTGTGTGGTAGGGGGGACCCGGGCCATAGTCCTTGGCGGTCAAACCGGGGAAGAGTGGATGCTTAGTGAGTTGCACGAGTTGTCCTTGGCAAGTTCAGCCATTTGATCCGGAAAATGTACAGTGAGTGGTGATTTCTTGGAGAAACTCGGGGGAGAGACTTTCAGTCACTAATAACTGTTGACAAATTTGTTGGTTCGGTCGGGACTTTTGTATTGCATTTTCGGGTTCTGGCTATAAGGATGATCTTTGTACATTTGGTGACTTGAACTATGCACATTGGATAATTTTTCGTCTCATGTTAGAAAGGTAGCGGTTTATATAATCGTAGGCTTAGCGTCTTGTTTGTGTATTTGAATGAAAAGGGATGAAAGAAGTGCATTGCTATATGGAGAAAAATATTGGGTGGAATGTGAGAGAACAGTTAGTGTAGATTATGTTGTAATATCTCAGCCATGAAAGCTTGAATAATACGCTTTTGTTAGGTGTGTGTTCTGGCTTTGATATGTTCGACTTCAGTTTGTACTTTTGAAATAAAGTTGTTCTTGTTCCAATACGGCTCGCAAAAAGGGGATTTTTCGTTGTGAATTGTTTGATCTGTCTAAAATAGAGCAATTCAGTGTTTTAAGAATTTCTCCCTAGTTCTGACTAGGTGTTATTTTTGAGATTTGTCGTTACAGCTTGAGCTTTTAAGGTGCTTTCATACATTAAGTGGACTTAGAGTCGTCTATATTCCACTTTATTCAATTCATCAAAACTAAAATTTTAAAGATTTTATATTTATAATAGAGCTTTTAAATTTTTTATGCACAAATTCATCATAATAAGGTTTATTAAAGTATTCTTTAAAAAAAAGCTATATGCATCATTGAGCCCCTAACGTTTACCCGAAAAATCATTTAAGCCCCTAACGTTTTAGAGTGACTGTTTAAGCCCCTAACGTTTTCAAAAACGCGTCATTTAAGCCCCTCAAATACATATACACACTCTCATCCAAAAGAGTGGGTTACACTCTCCGCCACGTCAGCACCGTCGTCGGAAAAGTGCCACCACGTCAGCAACCGTCGTCAGGAAAGTGCAGCCGGAAGTCAGCGGTCACCGGAAAAATGATGCCGAAGTGTACCGTCGCTGGAAAAGTATCGTCGGAAGTCTTTCGTCGTTGGAAAAATATCGCCAGAAGTCTGCCGTCGCCGGAAAATGGTTTCCGGAAAGTCAGCCACTCTCCCATCAAAGTCAAAGTTACCACGTCAGCTGCCACGTAGGATTCAGGGGCTTAAATGGTGCGCTTTTAGAAACGTTAAGGGCTTAAAC